>CM038144.1:385437503-385681364 GCA_021437245.1 Aegilops speltoides
ATTCAACATTTACTTAAAACAGTACCAATACAAGTAGCACAACATCTCAAAACACCTTTGCACGATCTTGTGGATGAAGGCAAGTACCAACCTGTCACAACTCACACAAGATCACCTACGAATCTGCCAACACGAATAGGAAATCCAATCTCGTTTTGTGCAGTTGCACTGAAATCAAGCAAAGTCGCCGGTATGACATTTTTGGCCGATAAAGGAGGATGAAACAAACAAAAAGAAGCATCTAACTTATCTTGATGGAAAACAAAGTAGGATAGTAGCATTTCTAAAACGGTTGCATTGATTCATATTAACAGAGACATTCTCTTAAAATAACATTCGTTAAGAAATGTAATTTACTTTTAACAGTGGCATTGCTTCAATTTTCCAGCAACATTCTTAGATTAGCAACAGCAAAATAGTTGTATGGGACATGGGACATGGGACCTGCCGGCACCATGTGCGTCCACATGTATAACTAGGTGATGCAGAGTATGTAGCCAAGCAGCATATCTGCGTTGGTCCCATATTTATTCTCTTTGAAACTTTTTCCTATGTCGAGGCGAAGAATCTAGTCTGCACAAACTACCCGACCCACCGCTTTCTTTCCCTTTTCAACAAAGAGATCAGTTCCTTACAGATGTGTGTACTGGGTTACCCCCATTTTCCCTTTTCGGCCAACAAAGCGGCTGGATAGCCAGTCTATACTACTTTCCCTCCCTCCTTTCCTCATTGAACCACATCCTAGATTCATGCTCCACTCCACCGTACCCTTCTTTCCTCTTTGAACCAAGACCTATATTCGACTACAAAATCGAAAAAGATCCGCATGCAGCTAGAGCAATGATGGTTTCAAAGGAACTTATACCTTAGGGTCGTCGGGATGTGGCAAGGCGTGCGGCGGGAGGCCGGATCTGCCCACACTATGTACGGCAGCAAGGAAGAAGGGGTCGGTGGCCCTCCCGCATAGGCGCTGGGTGAAAGAGAACAACGCAGCCGGCAGTGGATTGCCTCCCTCGCTGAAGGCGATAGAGTGAACACTGCACCTCCTTCCCTTCCCGATGCGACGGGATCCGGACGCCTCCTTCACCACCTATGAAGGGGGAGAGAGAGAGACTAGAGGCCAACACAGTCTTGTTTAGATCTAGTGAAGATGGTGAGAGACTATGAATATAGCAAACCCTAGCAAAGGCAATGACTCTCCAAATGTATATATATATGTAGTCTTGGCGAGAGTGTGGAAGTGCAAACCCTAGCGAACAAGCTACTGAGGCTCCGCTTATATAGTACTACATAGATCTTGTAGTACGGACTAAGCTCCGGTGCCTATAGCACTTTTGCTTTTGGCTGTATGACAGGTGGGCCAGCCACATTTGGGCCCACATCATAAACCCAAAGGCAGTGCACTAAATCAATAATTGCATCCATATAGTACTCGTGTATACGACTATAGTGGAGTGGCTTTCTTATTATCTCCATAACAATCATTTTAAATTGTGTAAGTGCGAAACGAAACTCTTTATTTAATGTACTAGTGAAGAAAACTACTACTTCCGATGAACTAACGATCCACGCGTCCTGGTCGCACTTCCTGTCCTTCATGTACACTACCCTCCCTTAAGTGAACAACCACACATGCGCCAAATTATCGGAAAACGTGTGAGAGTGTGTACAAATAAAGAATTTCAATTTCAATTATCGGAAAGGTTTGAGATTATGTACAGTTTGCCCTCTCTCAACAATTATGGTTTGTTGTGTTCGGCCTAAACTTGGTCGAACTTTACAAAGTTTGACTTCGGTCAAATCTAATATGCGGATTAAATAAAAATGGAGGGCTACTACGTCCATCCGGGTTTTTAGTCCACACCATTTTTTTAATCAAAGTTAATAGCTGGACAAATAAAATTACAGGGGAGTTGAAGACAAAGTTGTGAGAAGGCTTAGAAATCAATACAAAACTTATGCTCTTAGTACCAACGTCGATCCTTCTTCGAGGAAACATTTGGTTCATAGCCAATTGTGTGATAAAATTGCACCAACGTGAAAGACGACTGTGTCTCCAACGCATCCAAGGTGAACTAATGAAGGATATCATCTTTGTGGGTAACAAGCAAAGAGCACCGATGGAAGACAGCTTGTTTTTCATTGAAAATCGATCATCTTCACCAGCCGATGCAACCATGAGGTGCAACCATGAGCATCGATAGGTCATCGTGGTGATGCATCATCCATTTGGCATCAAGTTTGGGTGAGGCACCTATGAAGTTTGACCAATCCTCACTGTGGTATGTTTCTTCTCAGTAATCAAGCTCGAGGAAGGAAGAACCACGTGGCGGAAGGACGATGGGCGGAACAACAATGGCCATCCAATTTTGTGCGTTCCACTAAAATTGAGGAAGACATGCCCGGTATGGAGATCGCTGTTTGCAAAAATATAAAAAGGGATATAGTGTTGTTACTTTGCTTTGGTAGTGGTACAAGATTAACAACGACATCTCAATTGTCCATAAAATTAATGAAAAGTACACCAACAAATAGAAGCATCATGATTATCTTGATGGGAACAAACTAGGATACCTAAGAAAGAAAGCATTTCTTCATTGAACCAATGATAGTATTAGATTAGCAGCAACAATAGGAGCATATGCACAATGACCGCACAACCACCATGTACTTTTTGTCGAAACAACATGTATACCTCCACTGAGGCATAAATCAGGACAAATTTTCGAGTGGCATTTCCTCTATAATAGTAGGTGATGTTGGACTAGCCGACGAACCCTAGCTACTATACATGGGGAGCTGGGGAGTAGTCGCATAGAAGAAAACCCGCATGCAACAACCTGGGGAGCTAGACCAGTACAAGAAGTTATACCTCAGGTGGGCGAGATGTCGCTTAGGCGGGCGGGCGAGATCTACCCACACGACGGCAGCGAACAAGGGCGCGGAGGACCTATGTCCGCGCTAGTACCGGCTCTGAGAGGACGGTGCGCATCGGCTTCCTCCATCACGGATGGCGACAACATCAACGCTGCACCTCCTCACCTCCCGCAGTGGACGGGACTTGGCCGGATCTGTGACCACCAGTGAAGAGAGAGAGATGGACACTGTCATCTTGTTTTGATATGGAGAGGGTGAGAGAGCGAGATGCGATAAACCCTATCAAACAAGAGGCTATAATGGAGTAAAAAAATCTCTCTATAGTAGTGGTTTTAAATAGAATCTGCTGCGTTCCGGAAAAAAAGAAACGAAAACTGGCGGACAATTTTTAGCGTATCAAGAAAGAAAACTCGATCAAAAACACGCCCCCGCTTCCAGGTCGCGAGAGTTGTTGCGCACACACACATAGACATAGACATGCATATCCGTGTTTACATAAAATTCCATCTCCATCTCCAATCATATTTGTCCAACTCGCACATTATTTACGTTGTTAATTACATACGCGGCAATATTAACGTACAACATCTCTTGTTTGTGGGCGTCCAGACCGCTACCACGCCCGAACCCTCCTGACAAACCCGAACCCTCTTCATCACCTGCGCGTGCTTCCTGCTCGAAATGGTCAGTGCTGCATTTATGCCCGGCCAGAGCGGACGCAACCTCTCACTGGCGCCGACATTGAAGCGGCGCGCCGGCCGAGAGAGCGTCGCCCGTGCCGCATCCTGATGCACGCGACTGCTCCGTGTTCAAAGGTCGCAATAGCCGGCCACAACATGCATGTAAAAAGTTCTTGGGAGTTTGTGCTACAGCTAGCTGTCCTCCGCCAAGTCGTCAATCTCTTCCAGTGGTGCTAGTACCACATGGCGTGATCCATCGACAAGCAGGCGAGAAAGTTATCGTATACTCGGTTTGCGGTGAGTGGCATGCCAAGCGACCGTGTGGGGTCGAGCCGTGGAGGAGGGTGAGACACGAACGCGATAGACATGATTTAAACGTTGGTTTTGCTCGATGGCATGATCCAACGAAATGAAACATTGGTTTCTCTCCATTTCCATTTTTTCTCCGGAAAAACGAAAACTTTCCACTCCATTTTCATTCCTACTCCAAGGTTGCCCTGTTACAGCATTCCATCAAATACAAAGGAAAAATAACATGCATGCTGATGCATCTCAATGATTCACAGATCATAGCCAATATTTACTTCACAACTAAAGACAAAAGTTGTGAAAGCGTGTACAAAAGAAAAACTAATGATGGGGTCACTACGACTTAAACCCTAAGCCCTAAACAGGATTTAATTTCCTGGCTAGGTAGAACCTGTCGAAGGAAAGACGGCTGGCACCCTCGGATCATACGATGCTTTTGTGCAGTTCCACTAAAATCGAGCTGAGCATCCCTAATGGCAAAGATATTTAAGAAGTGTGATTAGAATAATAGTACTGGCACTAGTTCATGAGACATAAACTCATCACAAATAGAAGCCGATAGAAGTAGAGAAAGATCGACATGGAGATGGAGCTACGTGGGGAGCTGCGGCAGTGGAGCAAGCCCGCTCCAAAGGAAGATGTACTACCTAGGACATCGGCCTTTGTAGCTAGAAGGCGGTTGGGACATGGCATCGGTCCATCTTGTGGGGACCCCTATTGGGGCGCACCGACCGTGGGTTTTCTCCTCGGCGATGTCATTGCGTCTCATAAAACATTGTTCCCTTCCCCGATGGCGGGATCGGGCGGATATGTGACCAGCGGTGTGGTCACCATTGTTCTATGCTTGTGAATAGAGCTCCCCAAGCAAGTAGGCTTGTAGCTTAGGCTCCTGCTAGTGTATATATAGTGGTTTTCTTTTTCTCTCCGTATCAACCATTTTATATTGCGTACGTTTCATTGAAGAGTGAAATGATGGTTGCTTCTTCTGACTAATTTACTGTGTGATTTGACTGCTCCTTAGTGGCCCCTACACATGCTCCCCCTATGTGTATGACCGTTCCTGAGTCTCACTTGTACTTATCTCTATTTTCTTGCATGACACGTAGGCAGGATGCGCATAGAGGAATTTTGTTACTGCACGTTGTTACGTAGTACTGTACTACTAGTCCCTGCTCCTCCTTCCGGTTCACTACTGGTACACCCTCCGTCCTGGCTTATTGGTACCCTTTGTACTTAATTCATGGGCTCGTTTTCCTCAAGAAAATTGTCTTTACCAACGTATTAATATCGAGAATGCATGTGTGAACAACGAATGATTAAACCTTGCATGCAACATTTTGACAAAGCATTGACTTATGAACATGTGGATGTAAGGGACTACAACCTCGTGCATGCATGCAATAGTCACACGTACACATGGACGCAAAAATGCGTGCGACGCCCTAATGCATGCATGTCCGAGCAAATGACGGAACACACACGATCACGCTCAAGTGCTCAACCTACACATGCATGCACACACATACTCAGCCAGGGTGAGCTAGTGATCGTATAAACACCGGAAAATGTATATATTGAGCGCAATGAGCATATTATGAAGTCCACTGACCGTATTTTTACAAATATACAGTGAAAGATAGTGTATTTATCTCATTTGAAATTAAGCCATATTAACCGGAGAGGAGGCAATATGGACTAGCATTACTTTGTTGTGTCCCGTCAACTTGCCGAATGCTACCTCTTGAGCTTGCGTTGGTTTTCCTCGAAGAGGAGAGGGTGATGCAGCAAAGTGTAGCGTAAGTATTTCCCTCAGTATTGAGAACCAAGGTATCAATCCAGTAGGAGGCTCCTCAAAAGTCCCACGCACCTACACAAACAAAATGAGAACTCACAACCAACGCAATAAAGGGGTTGTCAATCCCTTCACGGCCACTTGCGAAAGTGAGATCTAATAAAGATAGTTGTATAAGATAAATATATTTTTGGTATTTTATAAGATAGATGCAAAAAGTAAAGATGCAAATAAAGATAGATTGAAAGCAAATATGATAAGAGATAGACCCGGGGGCCATGGGTTTCACTAGAGGCTTCTCTCAAGATAGCATAAGTATTACGGTGGGTGAACAAATTACTGTCGAGCAATTGATAGAAAAGCGCATAGTTATGAGATTATCTAGGCATGATCATGTATATAGGCATCACGTCCATAACAAGTAGACCGACTCTGCTGCATCTACTACTATTACTCCACACATCGACCGACTCTGCTGCATCTAGAGTATTAAGTTCATTAGAACAGAGTAACGCATTAAGCAAGATGACATGATGTAGAGGAATAAACTCATGCAATACGATATAAACCCCATCTTGTTATCCTCGACGGCAACAATACAATACGTGTCTTGCAACCCTTTCTGTCACTAGGTAAGAACACCGCAAGATTGAACCCAAAGCTAAGCACTTCTCCCATGGCAAGAAAGATCAATCTAGTAGGCCAAACCAAACTGATAATTCGAAGAGACTTGCAAAGATAACTCAATCATACATAAAAGAATTCAGAGAAGATTCAAATATTATTCATAGATAAACTTGATCATAAACCCACAATTCATCGGATCTCGACAAACACACCGCAAAAAGAGTTTACATCGAATAGATCTCCACAAGAGAGGGGGAGAACATTGTATTGAGATCCAAAAAGAGAGAAGAAGCCATCTAGCTAATAACTATGGACCCGTAGGTCTGTGGTAAACTACTCACAACTCATCGGAGGGGCAAGGATGTTGATGTAGAAGCCCTCCGTGGTTGATTCCCCCTCCAGTGAGTGCTTGTGAAGGCTCAAGATGAGATCTCACGGATCTGAGATGGTTACGGTGGTGGAAATTGTGTTTCGTGGTGCTCTGGATGTTTTCGAGGCGTGAGGTATATATAGGAAGAAGAAGTATGTCGGTGGTTGCCCGAGGGGCCCACGAGACAGGAGGGCGCGCCCAACGGGGGGGGGGGGGCGTGGCCCCTATCTCGTGGGGCCCTCGGGAGCTTCTTGACTTGCACTCCAAGCTCTCCGGATCAGATTTGTTCCAAAAATCACGCTCCCGAAGGTTTCATTCCGTTTGGACACCGTTTGATATTCCTTTTCTTCAAAATACTGAAATAGGCAAAAAAAACAACAATATGGGCTGGGCCTCCGGTTAGTAGGTTAGTCCCAAAAATGGTATAAATGTGTAAAATAAAGCCCATAAACATCTAAAAGGGGTAATATAATAGCATGGAACAATCAAAAATTATAGATACGTTGGAGACGTATCACCGAACAAGGAGAAGCTCGCAGGACAGGAGAAGCTTGCGCGCGGTGGCTCGCAGGACTAGTAGAAACTTTTGACTAGTGCAAGCTCTCCCTCGCTCAGGCGGTGGACGTGCAACAGTTAATTCGGTGTCAGATTGCCAGAAGCATACACTATACTAGTACTATTAATGTTCGACTTCCCGAAGAGGCGAACAACCAAGCGCAAAGTTTAGTAGTACTAGTACTACTACTATAGTCTATAGAGGTATGTTCTATACCACTAGGAACCGGATGGAGGAGCGTCTGCACTCTTATTATATTTTAAAAATATGATAAAGCAATCTTCAACACATTTGGTTCTCTTCGAGGGTTCTCGCATGTGATAATGGAAGTTGATTGCATCGAACACTCGCCACAATTCTCGCTTAATTTTTGGCACATATCCTGTTATAAATAGGAGCACTCGGTAATATTTCCTCTTTTTTGTTATTCAGATGTAAACAATTCACCAAACCTTGCGGCGCATCTTTGGGTGAACCATGCTTGCTCCACTTTGAATGTGGCTGAGAGCTGGCTTGATGAAACACCTCGCTTCCTTCTTCTTTTTTTTGCGGGGTACCTCGCTTCCTAGTGACCAAGTACTTGGCTGACCGTCCTAAGAATGCTTATATATGAATAAAGCTCTCTCATTTATCCATAAAAATATTAAGCCATATTAACCGGAAAGGAGGGAGTATGGACTAGCACTACTTTTTGGTGTGTCCCGTCAACTCATGAGCGAGGAGAAGCTTGCGGGACAAGGTGAAGCTCGCTTCGCTTTTGATTAATGCAACCTACCCTCGCCCGAGCGGTGGACATGCATCGATTCATTCGGTGTCGATTGCGAGTCATACATTGTAGTACCCAACATGCGGAGTACCATCATTGTTCGACTTCACGAAGAGGCGAAGAGCTGCGCAAGGTTTAGTAGTACGAGTATTACTACTACTAGAACCGCATGGTGGAGCATCTTTACTCTTATTTTATTTTAATCTCTGATAAAGTACACATTTATTCGGGAGAAGGGCGGAAAACGACAGCCCAATAGTATAGTATTTAAAACATCGAACATGTAATGACGATATCGATCAACCATGCTCGAATATATCTTGGCCTCCATGCAAGCGTGTCTGTGTGTTCTTGCTCTTCATCTCTCTCAAGGAACAGCGGGTTGGCCATTTTGCCCTCAATTGAGATCGGTTTGCTCACACTCCGGTCCCACATGTCAGTGATATGCCAAGAGGAGGTGCATTGACCGACTGGCCATACACGTACTTGGTTATGCACGTTCATACTACTCCTCCCTCATCACGCTTTATAGGGCGCTTCATTACGATGCATTTCTCTCAATGCATTTCCACCACCAGAGAGACTTTAAACGCGTTCGGTTTAATGCCCAATTAATTAGGGTGTGGTAAGCGCAGCCAATTAATTAGGGCGTGGTAAGCGCAATCAATTCCACAATTTTCTCTCGATGTACTACGGAGTGGAGTAATTGCATGCATGTGTGTACCCGGGGTGGAAGCATTGCATGCATGTGTGTACGCATTAGTTCCTCTAGTAATAGACGTCGTGCCATAACTACCAATGCTATTTTTCAGGCTGATCGCTAGTCGCCTTGGTCCCAGAGATTTTTTTTGAAGCACGCTCTATAAACAGTGACAGATGGAGTAGTATGAGTGGATTCAAAGAAGAGCGTATTGATGGTTGCTTCTTCCGAGCAACTTACAGTGGGAAAGGTGGGGATTATGATTTGACTGCTCATTACTCACTATTAATGCGGCGCAACGACCGGGCTGAGTCTCCCATGCAGTTGTGCACTACTCCCTCGGTTCTTAAATATACTCCGGAGTATTGTCTTTCTAGAGATTTCAACGAGTGACTACATACGAAGCAAAATGAGTGAATCTACACTCTAAAATATGCCCATTTGAAATTTGTAAAGAGACAAATATTTATGAACGGAGGAGTATAATTTTGCGCATGGCACATGGACCCGGATGCTGAAGAGGCTTCTGGCAATGCTATCAAGCTTCCAGCATTTGTTTACATAATTGGTGTACTATGCAAATAATTTTCCAGCGACATGAAATTGTACAATGCTCCGAGCTTTTAGCTTTTGTTTCGTGTGTCTTGCCATCGATGCTCTTTCGGAAACAATAAAAAACTAACTTCCTTGCTAATGCATCTCAATGATTAGCAGATCAGAGCTAATATTTACATCACAACTGAAGATAAAGTTGCGAGAAGGTGTTAAATTAAGATTGATCCATGCTTTCATTGGCAACAACGTCCCCCCAGCTCTGTCTAAATCAACAAGGCATGTTGGGCAAAAAGTAGCTGTCTCGAGCATGCAACATTCCGATCATTTTGTGCGCCCACTAAAATAGAGCTGAGCGTCCCTGTTCCAAAGATATTAAGTGTGATTATGATAATAGAGTACTGCTGATGAAACAATAAACACACAAATAGAAGCCAGTCACCTTTGCAGTCTCTCCTAAGACTAACTAGTTGGAGAAGATTAGGCTCGGAGTTGGATGAGGAGGATAGAGAAAAACCAATCTCCCTTTGTGCAATCGCACTGAAATGTAGAGACATTGCCCGTGTGACATTTTAGTACAACTACACAAAACACTCTTAAGAAAAAGTTATTTGTGCAGTTCACCAAAAGGTCACAATAGCAACGAGGTGAAATGGATAGCCCTGTTCGAAAAAAAGAGGTAGAAAGGAAACAATTACTGGCCAATAACAGTTGATGACACATGCGACGACAAAAAAGAAGCATATTCCTTGTCCTAAGGGAAGATAACAACACGGTTGTGTTTGTCTAAAATGGTGTGATGACGAGATTGCAATATGGAAAGTATGTCGGACGAGCTACGTTTTGGGCAAAGAACTATCGAAGATCCACATGCAAGATTTTCCACATGCAGCGACGTGGGAAGCCGGGCAGTGGAGCAAGGCCGGAGGGGATACCTGGAGGTCGTCGGGATATAACTAGGTGAGCGGTGGCGGGCGGAATCTTCCCATACTATGGTATCAAGAAGGTGGCGTAGGCCCTACCGCATCGGAGCTTGGTCAGAGAGAATGACATGTGCCGCAGATCAAGACGTGCTGCCTTGGCACCGTCGAACAGAGAAACGATGCACATCCTCCCTTTCCGCCGGCGGACGAGATGCGGCCGGATCAGTGACCAACGGTGAGAGAGAGAGAGGCCACCACAGCCTTGTGTGAGATACTCTGAAGAGAGACAAACCCAGGCAGGCAGGCTCCATTGTATATAGTGGAGCGGACTACCTTTTTCTCCATAAAAATCGTTTTATATTCTGTGTACGTGCCATTGAGTGATATAACTTTATTTAAAAATAAGGTGCCAACGCATCAAGTCGAACTTTGTTTCGTGCACACGTGGTACATGACCTCCGTAGGTAAACAACCGCTACACGCGTTCAAATTAGCACGTGGGCTGCCATTTCATATAGAAATGAGCTCCACCATGTACTCGCATGGGTGTGGCTGGGCACGAAGCATGAGTACGTGCACCTATTCTCTTCTTGTGTACGTACACCACCTACGTGGGGTTGTGTGAGAGAGATACAAACGTAGAGAGATATAGTGTGTGGGTGAAAGTGCAATCATGCCCTTAATCATATTTTGATGTTGATGACAACACATATGCTCGGGACTAATCATGTTTATCAAGTATATCTCAGGATTATGTTCTAAAGACCGTGTGCATGGATCATGACTATGGACAAAAGCATATAACTCAAGAATGGAGATACAAGATGTTGACTTCATTTATGGTTTGTTCTTGAGTATAGGGATCCCGCACTATTAAGAGGGGATTGATGGATATGTGAAAAACTTGCTCAAAAGTTGCTATCTATATACCTTGCTTTCGGACGTCCGGTGTTCTACGGACGTCCGGTCCTTCCTGATTGCCTGGACGTCCGGACACTTCCGGACGTCCGGCACTTCCACAACAGAAACATTTTTACGGATGTCCGGAACCATCCGGATGTCTGACACTTCCACAACAGAAACATTTTTACGGATGTCTGGAACCCTTCGGACGTCCGACACTTCACATCAGAAGCATTCTTACGGATGTCCGACTCCGGTCGGACATCCGTATCCTGTACACTGGATTGTGGGTCACACTTTTCGCAGCGGCCGGTCGTTCGATGACTGTCGGGCGTCCGGACCCATTTGGGCCTCCGGACGTCCGACGTTCTCCGGACGTCCGGCCATCCTGTACCCCAAACGGTCACTTTTTCCCACCTCCTATATATACACCCTTCCCTCCCACGGGATGGGGTTGACCATTCACTTTGAGCCTCACAAGAACACTCCTCACTCTCTTTCTCATTCATCCACACTAAATCCTAGATTCCCAAGTGTTCTAGGAGCATTTTGAGAGAAGTTCTCCAATCAAGTGATAGATCCACTTCTTCCCCTTCTTTGCACCAAAGGAATTCGTGATTTGAGCAAGTCTTGAGCAAATCCCCATCGATCTTGTTACTCTTGGAGGTTGGAGACTCCTAGGCGGTAGGAGTCTTTCGGAGAGGAATCGACCTTTGTGATTACCGCCGGATAAGTTTGTGAGGGTTTGGAGACCACCCCAAGGTCTACCACTAGTGGTTGAGAAACGCCTTCGTGGTGTTGTCTCAAAGGGAGAATAGGGTGAGCCTTCGTGGCGTTGGTGTGCCTTCGTGGTAACACCCACCTCTCTAACGGTGACTAGCTTCCCTCCAAGGAAGTGAACATCGGCATACATCCTCGTCTCCCGGAGTTGCGGTTATTCCTAACCCTAACTCTCTACTTGTGGTTACTTGTCTTGTTTGCACTTACTTACATCATATTGTGCTTGCTTACTTATATGCTTGTGTTACTTGCCTAGTACTTAGTACTTACTAGCAATTGTTAGGCTCACCTTCATATTCCGCATTATTGCCTAAAATTGCTAAGTAATAATTAAAATTTGTAATTGTACCTATTCACCCCCCCTCTAGGTCCATCTCGATCCTTTTCAATTGGTATCAGAGCCTCGTGCTCTATTCTTGTGGCTTAACCGCCCTAGAGCGAGATGAACCCAGATGGGACTCCCCTGGTTGTAGATCCTAAGGATAAAGGCGAGGCTTCCTCTGAAGTCAAGTCCTTTACGTCGGAGGATCTAGAACGGGCCCTTGCTAAGCAAAAAGAGGAGCATGATGCTTCTCTTGAGGCCTTGGTCCAAATGAGATTAGCCACGTTGTCCACAGTGCTTGCACCACTCTCGGGTGGTGCTGCTTTGAGGCCAACTGTGCCTACTCCATCACTTGGTCAACAACCTCCTAGCAATGAACACGCCAGTGTACCTTGGCTTTATGCAAGACCTTAGGTTGAGAAACCAAGATATAACCCTCAAGGCAAACCTCCTTTACTAAGTGCCACTTCCGATTTTGCCTTGTGGAGAGTTGCTATGCAGGATCATCTTCGACATGGAAACGATGAGATGCTGGAGATCCTGGAGTATGGCTATCATGTGGTTGATCCAAAGAACCCCACACCAAGAGAAATATATGACAAGAACCTCAATGACACTGCAATCATGTGTATAAGGAGAGGCATGGATGAAAAGCAAAGGAGACCGTTCATACACATCACAAGTGCCAAGGAACTATGGGAAAGTATTATACGATCCAAGACTGGCACCTCTACCCTCCGGAGTGCTCAATATGAAATTGCCAAGGGGCAATTGCAAAACTTTTGTATGGAGAAAGGTGAGACCCCCAATCAACTCCATGAGCGCCTCATGACTCTCACTGCCGATATTGAGTCAAGTGAGTGTGACAAGACACAAGATGGATTCAACATGACTAAAAGATTCCTTGTGGATAAATTGCTTCATGCTCTTGCTCCATATCACCATCAAATGGTGTGGGACATAAGACAACACCATACCTTCAAGGAAATGACTACAGATGATATCATATCCACCTTTCAACTATTTGAAGAGTCAAAAGCTAATGCCACAAAACATCTTGCCATGCATGGTTCCCCATCATCAAAGGTCAATCTTGCATTGAAGGCCAAGCATGTATGTGAAGATGAGCAAAGTGAAGAAGAAGAAGAAGACGATGATGACGAAGATGGTGATGAGATTGAATCCGGCGAGGGCCCTTCATATGAAGACATGGCTCTTTTTGTCAAGAAGTTTAGCGCGGGAAAATTCAAGGGAAGATTCCAAAAGAAGAAAGTAAGAAAATGCTACAACTGTGAGGAAACCAATCACTTCTCAAATGAGTGCCCTTATGAGAAGAGAGAAGATAAACCAAGGTTTCCTAAGACCTTTCCTAAGAAGAAATTGCCAAATCCTTTGAACTCCAAGCTCAAGAAGAGAGATGGGAAAGCAATGGTTGCTCAAGAAGAATCCGATCCGGATGATGTTAGTGGTGTTGCCGGAATTGCTCAAGATTCTCAAAACACATTGAGACTAGTCAATAAGAGTGGTGAAGTTGTCACCTACAATTACATGAAGGATTACAAGGGCAATGCTCACAAGTGCCTCATGGCGAAGGCCATGGTAGAAGATGGAGAGGATCAACACTCTCTTGACAAGGTCAAGGTAACCCCACGATCAAACCCTCCTCTTTTCACTCCTCCTACTCCTAGTGATGAGTATCTTGATGCGGAGGATAGCTATGAGGATGATGATCTAAATGACCCTATGCTTGCTAAACTTAATAAGTTCATGTGTTCCCTCAAAGGAAAGAAGCTCACTATGTTTCGTATGCTTATGGAGATGGTGAGTAAGCACACCATCACCATTAAGAAACTCGAAACCCTCGTCACCGAGGAAAAGGAAAAATGTGAAACCCTTGAGCGGAAAGTCCAATATGAGGTAACACGAAATGATGAACTATGCTTAAAAATTGGCGCAAATATTGATGTTCATACTAAAGATCTTGCCTCCTTGAAAAAGGCTATTGGCTCTTGTGAAGAGTTGATGAATGATAAAAGTAAGCTTGCGAAGTCTCATGCTTCTCTCTCTAAGGATTGTGAGCTTCTATCCATGTCCCTCAAGACTAAGGAAGAAGAGCTCATCCTTCTTACAAAGAGTTTTGAGACGCTCAAACTTACTTATTTTGAAACTCTAGCTAAGGCTTACTCGTCTCCTATTATAAATGTTGATGCTTGTTCTACTAACTCTAGTAGTGATCTAGCATCTATTCTTGAGGAGAATCGTTTTCTCAAGGCTCAAATTGAGAAAGGGCTCATGACATGTGCTCAAGGGCAAAAGAACCTTGATGAGGTGTTGAGCCAACACAATGAAGTGTTAAGCCAAAGAGGGACTCGGGTTTGACCCAAGCACAAGCAAGAAGAAGACATCCTCTCAAAAGTGCACCACCCCTTTAAAAGAAACTTTTGTACGAGAAGGACACAAGGAGAAAGGTAAGGTTGCTAGTGAGAAGGCCACAAGGGCATGCCCACTCAACAAGCCAAAGAGTTCATGCCTCCATCCTATGTACTTCAGAAGACTAAGGATGGAGAAGTTTATGCAAAGTTTGTTGGTCCTCGAAATGCATTTCGGTTTTATGCTATTTGGGTCCCTAAGACCCTTGTGACTAACTTGAGATGTCCCATTGCAAAATGGGTGCCTCTAACCAAGTAATAATTGTGTGTATGTTGGTTTCTCCGGTGGAGTGAAATGGGTGATTGATAGTGGATGTACAAATCATATGACCGGAGATAGCAAATTACTCTACAATTTCATGGAAGCTATTCAACCATTCATGAGCATTATGTTTGGTGGAGGTTCAAAAGGACAGGTACTCGGATTGGGCAAGGTGGCTATCACCAACGACATGTCTCTTGCAAATGTTATGCTTGTCCAATCCCTTAAATATCACTTGCTTTCTGTTCGCCAATTGGCTTCATTGGTTATGATACACTTTTTGGACTAACGGATGTGAAAGTCTTTAAGAGAGATACTCTCGAAGTGGCCTTTGTTGGAGAGTTGGATGGCAACCTTTACACAGTTGATTTCTCGAAAGAGAGCACATTCCATGCGACTTGTCTAATGGCCAAGGCTGGCAAGGGGTGGCTATGGCATCGCCGGCTAGCCCATGTCGGCATGAGAAATCTTCAAGATCTCTTAAAGGGGAATCACATCCTTGGACTAACCAATGTCTCTTTTGAGAAAGATCGTGTGTGTAGTGCATGCATAACCGGGAAGCAACATCAATCAAAGCACCCACCCAAGAACATAGTATCTACTTCAAGGCCCCTGGAGCTCCTTCATGTGGATCTTTTTGGGCCTCCTTCATGGGATAGTCTTGGTGGGAAAAAGTATGGGCTTGTCATTGTTGATGATTACTCAAGATATACATGGGTGTTCTTCCTCAAGTCTAAGGACGAAACGAAGATCACCTTCATTGATTTTGCCAAGCAAGCCCAACGCAAGTTTGACAAAGAAATCCGAGCAATAAGGAGTGACAATGGCTCTGAGTTCAAGAACTATACCTTGGAAAAATTTCTTAGTGATGAAGGGATTGAGCATCAATATTCATCTCCATACACTCCTCAGCAAAATGGTTTAGCCTAACGGAAGAACCGTACACTTGTAGAATTGGCAACGTCCATGTTGGATGAATACAAGTCACCACATAGTTTTTGGGCTGAAGTTGTCAATACCGCATGTCATGCATCAAACCGACTCTTCCTCCGCACTATATTGGAAAAGACTCCATATGAGCTTCTAACTGGAAACAAGCCAAATGTCGCGTACTTTCGTGTATTTGGGTGCAAATGTTTAATTCTCAACAAAAGAGAACAGTCAGGAAAATTTCAATCCAAAACAATTGAGGGTATATTTGTTGGTTATGGGTCAAACTCTCACGCCTATAGAGTCTACAACAAATCCAATGGATGTGTTGTAGAAACTTGTGACATGGTGTTTGATGAATTTAATGGCTCCCATGGGGAGCAAGTTGATCTAAGTGATGTAGGTGAAGAAGATTCTTCTCAAGACATTTTGAACATGAGTGTTGGTGCACTTCTTCCTATGGAACAAGAACCTCATGATGATGAAGAAGAAGATGGAGGTCTCACGCATCATCAAACTACTTCAACATCCATACCAGTACAAGTTCCTAGTGTTCAACCAATACCCTTAGCCCAAGTTGATGAGGTTGATCAAGTCTCACTTAATGATAATCATCAAGAGCAAGAACAAGAAAGTCCAATCATGGATGACGAACCTCAACAAATGCAACATGAACAAGAAGATCTTCCTCCACACATGAATGATCCATATGTTGAAGATGTGGATGATCGACATGAAGTTGAACCTCGTGAAACCCTCACCTCCATCATACCTCGAGTGGCCGGTCGTGTTGATGTTGACAAAATCCTCACCGGCATCTCGGAAGGTAGAGTCACTCGTAAACATTTGACAAACTTTTGTGCTCACTTCTTGTTTGTGTCTAGTATTGAACCACTCAAGGTACAAGAGGCATTGATGGACAACGATTGGCTTGTTTCTATGCAAGAAGAGTTGAACAATTTTGAACGCAACCAAGTGTGGTCACTAGTCAAGAGGCCGTCCACCGAGCACAACGTCATTGGAACAAAATGGATTTTCAAGAACAAGCAAGATGAAAATGGTGTCATCATCCGCAACAAGGCAAGATGACATCATTTTTGGTTCTCCTAACATTCATTTGTGCAAGAAGTTTGCGGATTCAATGACCAAGAATTTTGAAATGTCACTCAATACGGATTTGAAGTTCTTTCTCGGATTTCAAATTCAACAATTTCAAGAAGGAATTTTCGTATCTCAAGCAAAGTACCTCAAGGATATTCTAGAAAAGTTTGGTATGTCTGACGCTAGTCCATGCAAGACACCCATGCCAACCAAAATCACTCTCACTGAAGAGACAAATGGTACTCCTTCGACCCATCTACTTACCGCCTATGATTGGTTCATTGCTTTATCTTTGTGCATCTAGACCGGACATCATGTTCAAGTGTATGCATGTGTGCTAGATTTCAAGCTTTCCCTAAGGAAAGTCATCATAAGGCGGTTAAGCATATTCTTAGATACCTTGTTCACACCCCAAAGTTGGGCCTCTGGTACCCCAAGGATGCTAAGTTTGATCTCATTGGGTACACGGATGCGGATTGGGCTAGAGACAAAGTGGATCGTAAGTCCACATCCGGTGCATGTCAGTTTCTTGGACGATCCTTGGTGAGTTGGTCCTCGAAGAAACAAAATTGTATTGCTCTCTCTACCGCAGAAGCTGAATACATTGCTGCCGCTAGTTGTGCAACTCAGTTGTTATGGATGAGGCAAACTTTGAAGGATTACGGTATCACCTATAGAAATGTGCCTCTTCTGTGTGATAATGAAAGTGCCATCAATATTGCTGAGAACCCCAAAGATCATCTCCGCACCAAACACATTGATATTAGGTCATTTCTTGAGAGATCATGTTGAAAAGGGTGATATTGACATTGATCACATTGGTACAGATTTTCAACTAGCAGATATCTTCACCAAACCTCTAGATGAAGCAAGGTTCTGTCGACTTAGGCGTGAACTTGGTATCTTGGAGCTTGACAACATTATGTGAAATCTAGTACCCAGTCATGCATGAATCTAATGTATGGTCATGATGTAGGCATATACTTAGGGGGAGACATTAAATTCATGAATGTTCTCGCCCTACTCAATGCATAAAAAGAACTAACACTCTCAAAGTATCCATGGGTCTAGACCTATGGTGCTTTAACATGATGGAGTAGTGACTATGCACTCAAAGTTCAAGTCTTTCTGTGTCATGTCATGTCTACTCAGACATTGTGGCATTAGCCACCACTTGTAGTGTATGGCTATGATCGAGTAAGGTAAGATACGAGTTACTACATAAATAAGTTTTATTGTGAAAAAAATGCCTTTCTCCTCATCATGATCAGCACCTGCATTCTTGCCTCCTGTCAACCACCCACATCCTCTTAACTTGTTTCACCGCCGCCGCCGCCGCCGCTCCTACCGTGCGTCCACTCCCCGCAGCCGCCCGCCGCCGTACCCCTCGCCGGGGTTTCTCCCCGCCGCGGATCTGCGACTCGCCGTTCGGCCCATCCAGACTGTTCTGCTCGGCTCCTCCATGCTCTTCCTCTCATGGTAGGGCACAACCTTCCCTCCCCCTCCTCATGCATTCACCCTGATCTATGGAGGGGTGTTGACATGTGCTTTCTTTCTCCCCTAGGTCATGATGCCTCGGTCCAAGCACTCCGCTCGCAAGCAAGTCACCGGAGGGCCGGCTCGCCCGTCTCGTCGTGGTGGCTCCGACGACTCCCAGGAGAAAGATCGTCCTCGGAAACGTACCGCTCGTCCTCCCAGCTCGTCCAGTGATTCCTCTTCGGAGGGGTCGGATTTTGAGGATGAACTTGAAGAGGTGGATCCGTCACCGATGGTCGCCGTCCGCGTCGCTGCCCCCAAGCCCGGCACTCGTCGTCCAACCTTTCAACCTCCTCCTCCTCCGGTGCAACCCCACGGTGATGCCCGTCACATCTCCATTGAGCCTCCACTGTCACTAGGCCGTCATGTTAAGCGTTTCAACGAGGTCCCCAAATCTTCATATCTTAAATTGCGTCGTGATGTAGATCAATTTACTATTGTTAGGGATTCTCAGGATAGTCGCTTTCGCACAAATGTCCAAGCCGACATCTTCACCACGATTTTCATCCCTAAAGGCTTGTCACTTCACGTTTGCATTGATCTTGAGCACATTCGCACTCATCTGGAGAAATATTCGGCAGCCATTGAGCTCATTGAGTCGTCAAATCTAGCTGCTCCATTCGCCTTTCAACACGATTTTATCCACGCTGCCATCCATCAGTTTTATGCCACATGTTACTTTGCTCCTGATCACACTGTCACATGGATGACCTCCGACACTGCACTCGCAGCATCTTATGCTCAGTTTGTCACTGCACTTGGATTTCCCGACACTGGGTTCAAAATCCACAAGGATGACCCCAACCATAAGCCCAAAGGCATTGCGGTCTGTGCGGATCTTCTTAGACCCATATCATCTTTGTCTAGCACTGAGAAACAAAAGGGTCTAAATCAAGTCTCCATTTGGCGTTTTCCATTCGACATCATTTATCAGTGTGTCATCCGCACCATTTATCCCAAGATGGGTGACAAGGGCTCCTGCAGCAGCTACTGCATTGATCTCATGCATCGCCTCTTCACATCTCCTAAAGGGAAGATAAATGTTCCACACTTTCTATGGCATGAGATCCGCCTTGCTAGCTTCCAAAGACAAGCGGCTTTTCCTCATGCACCTTTTATTCAGGCATTTATCGAGAGTGTAGCTCCCTTTCCCATTGCACGCACTCAGATACATGAGAGCTGGGTCATCCCACCTCACATGGCGGCTGACCATGTGCCTCCTCCTCCCGCTACTGCTAGTCGCACCGCCGCTAGTTTTCCTGCTCACGCTACCCATCCTCCTTCCAGTGATGCCCCCTTTGGGCGCATTGCTCGTTTTCTTGGGAAGGCTCATTCAGCCATGATGAAGATGTTCACCTACCATTGCTCCAAACACCACACTGTGGTCACTCACATGGTCACTTCCAAGAACGCTCTGAAGGCTCGTCTGAGAGACTCAGGCGTATATGATGTGAGTGACGATGAGCGTCTTCCTGCAGATCCCCCTTCTGATTTTGGTTTTCCCTCCGGTCCTGAGTAGGCTGATTTCTTCGACGAGGCTGGTGGCAGTGGTGTTCATGATGATGATGATGAGGATGATCTTTAATGCTGTTATGTCATTCCCCCTAGTTCTTTTCTTTGTATACTTGATGCCAAAGGGGGAGTAGGCTCCATATGCATGTTACTCTAGCTCATTATGTAATCGAACCTATGTTATGAATAGTTTGTTGAACTATGTTATGAGTTTGTTCAATCTGAGATTTGGTGGATCTATATGGAGTGTAACTCTTGATTATCGTGGCATCAGTGTGAGGGGGAGCCCTCATCATTTTTTAATAGTATCTGTGGTATCACTTTGAGGGGGAGCTCGCTCGCTACTCATTCTTATTATGGTTATTAAGCTCCACAACAAATACTTCCGATTACTATTATGAGTATGCATATGAGTTGTCATCAACTACCAAAAAGGGGGAGATTGAAAGTGCAATCATGCCCTTAATCATATTTTGATGTTGATGACAACACATATGCTCGGGACTAATCATGTTTATCAAGTATATCTCAGGATTATGTTCTAAAGACCATGTGCATGGATCATGACTAGGGACAAAAGCATATAACTCAAGAATGGAGATACAAGATGTTGACTTCATTTATGGTTTGTTCTTGAGTATAGGGATCCCGCACTATTAAGAGGGGATCGATGGATCTGTGAAAAACTTGCTCAAAAGTTGCTATCTATATACCTTGCTTTCGGACGTCCGGTGTTCTACGGACGTCCGGTCCTTCCTGATTGCCCGGACGTCCGGACACTTCCGGACGTCCGACACTTCCACAACAGAAACATTTTTACGGATATCCGGAACCCTCCGGACGTCCGACACTTCCACAACAGAAACATTTTTACGGATGTCCGGAACCCTCCGGACGTCCGACACTTTCACATCAGAAGCATTCTTACGGATGTCCGACTCCGGTCGGACGTCCGTATCCTGTACACTGGATTGTGGGTCACACTTTTCACAGTGGCCAGTCATCCGATGATTGTCGGGCATCCGGACCCATTTGGGCCTCCGGACGTCCGACGTTCTCCGGACGTCCGGCCATCCTGTACCCAAAACGGTCACTTTTTCCCACCTCCTATATATACACCCTTCCCTCCAACGGGATGGGGTTGACCATTCACTTTAAGCCTCACAAGAACACTCCTCACTCTCTCTCTCATTCATCCACACTAAATCCTAGATTCCCAAGTGTTCTAGGAGCATTTTGAGAGAAGTTCTCCAATCAAGTGATAGATCCACTTCTTCCCCTTCTTTGCACCAAAGGAATTCGTGATTTGAGCAAGTCTTGAGCAAATCCCCATCGATCTTGTTACTCTTGGAGGTTGGAGACTCCTAGGCGGTAGGAGTCTTTCGGAGAGGAATCAACCTTTGTGATTACCCCCGGATAAGTTTGTGAGGGTTTGGAAACCACCCCAAGGTCTACCACTAGTGTTTGAGAAACGCCTTCGTGGTGTTGTCTCAAAGGGAGAATAGGGTGAGCCTTCGTGGCGTTGGTGTGCCTTCGTGGTAACACCCACCTCTCTAACGGTGACTAGCTTCCCTCCAAGGAAGTGAACATCGGCATACATCCTCGTCTCCCAGAGTTGCGGTTATTCCTAACCCTAACTCTCTACTTGTGGTTACTTGTCTTGTTTGCACTTACTTACATCATATTGTGCTTGCTTACTTATATGCTTGTGTTACTTGCCTAGTACTTAGTACTTACTAGCAATTGTTAGGCTCACCTTCATATTCCGCATTATTGCCTAAAATTGCTAAGTAATAATTAAAATTTGTAATTGTACCTATTCACCCCCCCCCCCTCGTCCATCTCGATCCTTTTCAGTGGGTTCATGAGCGTTTGGGGGCGTCAATCAAAAAATGTAACATATGCAATGTGTGTGAAATAGAGTCCTGGATATATCATATATATAGAGGGGGCGATCCACGACAAGAGAGTGGAGGTATCATCACCTTGAGGTATCCATAGAATAGAAGAGAGGGATGATGTGTGTGTGTGTGTGTGCACGCGTGCAATCGGTAAAGAGTGCCATCGAATTTGTGTGTGCCCACGTCAACGATATAGAGGCTGGCCTACTGGAACGTGAGAGGGGACAGGTGCAGTTTGTCTCTGTGGCATGGATACCTACCTACAGTGCTCGACAATTGGTGTGTGGTGAGGGGAGGCCTAATTAACTATACAGGTACAATGGCTGGTATATGTGTGGAGGAGGAGAGAGGCCTACCTTATGTATTAAGGGAGATCGATTGACATCCATGCATATGTGTAGGAGAGGAATAAGGTTGGGAGAGAGACAGAGCTAGAGTGTTGAAGGGGGTGGTAGTGGAGTTGTGATACGTCTCCAACGTATCTACTTTTCCAAACACTTTTGCCCTTGTTTTGGACTCTAACTTGCATGATTTGAATGAAACTAACCTGGACTGACACTATTTTCAGCAGAACTGCCATGATGTTGTTTTATGTGTAGAAAAGAAAAGTTCTCGGAATATCCTGAAAATCCACGGAGGCACTTTTTGGAATTAATAAGAATTTCTGGGCGAAAGAAATACACCAGGGGGCCAACACCCTGTCCACGAGACAGGGGGGTGCCCCCCTATAGGGCGCGCCCCCCTATCTCGTGGGCCCCTTGGACCTCCACCGACCTCAACTCCAACTCCATATATTCACATTTGGGGAGAAAAAAATCAGAGAGAAAGTTTCATCGCGTTTTACGACACGGAGCCGCTGCCAAGCCCTAATCTCTCTCGGGAGGGCTGATCTGGAGTCCGTTCGGGGCTCCGGAGAGGGGGATTCGTCACCGTCATCATCATCAACCATCCTCCATCACCAATTTCATGATGCTCACCGCCGTGCATGAGTAATTCCATCGTAGGCTTGCTGGACGGTGGTGGGTTGGATGAGATTTACCATGTAATCAAGTTAGTTTTTTTAGGGTTTGATCCCTAGTATCCACTATGTTCTAAGATTGATGTTGCTATGACTTTGCTATGCTTAATGCTTGTCACTAGGGCCCGAGTGCCATGATTTCAGATCTGAACCTATTATGTTTTCATGAATATATGTGTGTTCTTGATCCTATCTTGCAAGTCTATAGTCACCTATTATGTGTTATGATCCGACAACCCCGAAGTGACAATAATCGGGATACTTCTCGGTGATGACCGTAGTTTGAGGAGTTCATGTATTCACTATGTGCTAATGCTTTGTTCCGGTTCTCTATTAAAAGGAGGCCTTAATATCCCTTAGTTTACGCTAGGACCCCGCTGCCACGGGAGGGTAGGACAAAAGATGTCATGCAAGTTCTTTTCCATAAGCACGTATGACTATTTACGGAATACATGCCTACATTACATTGATGAACTGGAGCTAGTTCTGTGTCACCCTATGTTATAGCTATTACATGAGGAATCGCATCCGGCATAATTATCCATCACTGATCCATTGCCTACGAGCTTTTCACATATTGTTCTTCGCCTATTTACTTTTCCGTTGCTACTGTTACAACTACTACAAAAACCCAAAAACTATTATCTTTACTTTCGCTGCTGTTACCTTCATTATCATATTACTTTGCTACTAAATACTTTGCTGCAGATACTAAGTTATCCAGGTGTTGTTGAATTGACAACTCAACTGCTAATACTCAAGAATATTCTTTGGCTCCCCTTGTGTCGAATCAATAAATCTGGGTTGAATACTTTACCCTTGAAAGTTGTTGCGATCCCCTACACTTGTGGGTTATCAAGACTAATCTGGCGCCGTTGCCGGGGAGCATAGCTCTATTCTCTGAGTCGCTTGGGATTTATATCTGTTGATCACTATGAAGAACTTGAAAGACGACAGAACTACGATCTATCCCTCAACTACGAGGGGAGGTAAGGAACTGCCATCTAGCTTTGCACTAGATTCTCCTTCTGTTATTAGTAAACTTGCGACACCTAAACCTGCTACTGCTATGAATTCTGATATGTCGCATGTTATTGATGATGCCACTTCTGCTATGCATGATGAAACTACTTCTGTGCTTGATACTACTTTTCCATTAGGTGAATTTCTTGATGAACAACTTGCTAGAGTTAGGGGGAATGAAATTATTGAAGATGCTATTATTGATGATAGTGATGATGAAGGTTCTCCCAATGATTATGTATTGCATGTTATTCATGAGGGTTATGTTATGAATGAAGAAGCTACTAGGGAAATCTTTGCTTGCAATGATAGATATGATCTTAAGAAATTATTAGCTAAATGGAAGCAGCAATCTCTTAATGCTAGAATGAAACCTGACCCTGCTTTTGCTACCTCACCTATTTGTGTTACTGATAAGGATTATGAATTCTCTGTTGATCCTGAGATTATTACTTTAGTTGAATCTGATCCTTTTTATGGCCTTGAATCTGAAACTGTTGTGGCACATCTTACCAAGTTGAATGATATAGCTACCCTATTAACTAATGATGAGAAGTCTCACTATTTTTATATCCTTAAGATATTTCCGTTCTCGTTAAAGGGTGATGCTAAGACTTGGTATAATTCTCTTGCTCCCGGTTGTGTGCGTAGTCCCCAGGATATGATTTATTACTTCTCTGCTAAATATTTCCCTGCTCATAAGAAACAAGCTGCCTTGCGGGAAATATATAATTTTGTGCAAATCAAAGAAGAGAGTCTCCCACAAGCTTGGCGGAGGCTTCTCCGATTACTTAATGCTTTGCCTGATCATCCTCTCAAGAAAAATGAAATATTTGATATCTTTTATAATGGACTAACTGATGCTTCCAAGGACTACTTGGATAGTTGTGCTGGTTGTGTTTTCAGGGAAAGAATAGTCGACGAAGCTGAAATACTATTGAATAATATATTGACTAATGAAAATCATTGGACTCTTCCCGAGCCAATTCCTGAAGTAATTCCTGAACCAATTGAGCCAACTCCTGAGCCTATTTCTAAACCCACTCCGAGGAAGAGAGGTGTTTTATTTCTCAGTCCGGAAGATATGCAAGCGGAAAAGAAATCAATGAAAGAAAAAGGTATTAAAGCTGAAGATGTTAAGAATTTACCTCCTATTGAAGAAATACATGGTCTTAATATACCTCCTATTGAAGAACCACATTGTCTTGATAACCCGACACAGGTAGTAAAGGTAAATTCTCTCTATAGATATGATAAAGTTGAAATTCCCTCTACTAAATTCCATAGCCCATGCTTAGATGATTGATGACTTTATGGCTAGACAAGAAAGTTTTAATGCTTATGTTGGTAGAGAGTTAAAGAATAATGCTTTCGAGATAGGACGCGTGAGCGATAATATGGCTAGAGTTAAAAGTGAACTCAAGCTCATTAGCAAATATACTTCTATGGTTGCTACTCAAGCTGAGCAAGTACTCAAAGCTCAAAATGATTTGCTTGATGAATTAAATAATAAAAATGACTTTGTTGTTAGAGTGGCTACTAGAACTGGTAGAATGACTCAGGAACCTTTGTATCCTGAAGGCCACCCTAAGAGAATCGAGCAAGATTCTCAGAGAAATAATTTAGAGGCACCTAATTCTTCTAAAAAGAAGAAAAAGAAAAACGATAGAACTTTGCATGCTTCTAGTGAACCTACTGTAGACACACCTGAGAATCCTAATGATATTTCTATCTTTGATGCTTAAACACAATCAGGTGATGAACATGAACCTAGTGATAATGTTAATGATAATGTTCATGTTGATGCTCAACCTAGCAAAAAAAATGATGTAGAGATTGAACCTACTGTTGATCTTGATAACCCACAATCAAAGAATCAACGTTATGATAAGAGAGATTTTGTTGCTAGGAAGCACGGTAGAGAAAGAGAACCATGGTTCAGAAACCCATGCCCTTTCCTCCTAAACCATCCAAGACAAAGGATGATGAGGATTTTGAGCGCTTTGCTGAAATGATTAGACCTATTTTCTTACGTATGTGTTTAACTGATATGCTCACAGTAAATCGTTATGCTAAGTATATGAATGATATCATTAAAAATAAAAGAAAGATACCGGAAGCTGAAATTTCCACCATGCTTGCTAATTACACTTTTAAGGGTGGAATACCAAAGAAACTTCGAGATCCGGGTGTACCAACTATACCATGCTCCATTAAAAGAAATTATGTTAGAACTGCTTTATGTGATCTTGGAGCCGGTGTTAGTGTTATGCCTCTCTCTTTATATCGTAGACTCGAATTGAATAAGTTGACACCTACTGAGATATCTTTGCAAATGGCTGATAAATCAACTGCTATACCTGTCGGTATTTGTGAGGATGTGCATGTGGTGGTTGCAAATGTCACAATCTTAACAAACTTTGTCACTCTTGATATTCTCGAGGACGATAGTATGTCGATTATCCTTGGTAGACCTTTTTTGAATACTGTAGGGGCTGTTATTGATTGCAACAAAGGCAATGTCACTTTTCATGTTAATGGTAATGAGCATACGGTACACTTTCCGAGGAAACAATCTCAAGTTCATAGCATCAATTCTATTGGAAAAGTTCCAACTATTATTATTGGAGGTTTTGAATTTCCTCTCCCTACGGTCAAGAAAAAGTATGATATTCTTATTGTTGGGGATTTCATATCCCCGTTGAGGTAACTTAGTGTTATTCGAAATTTCTCCGGTTCTGTGTTATTTGGAATGAGTTTGTTAACAAGACTTGATCAACCTTGTTAGTGGATTCATTTTGATGATCACGGGATGGATGAAACTAGAAGGCACAATCTTCTGTACCCTCTTTTTACTTTCTGTTATTTAGAATAAACAAGGCAAAAAATAGTATTATCTGTCTATTTTCTGAATTATCCGTGCATTAAAAAAACATCCCAAAAATAAAAGTGCTCCAAATGCCCTGCAAATTTAGTATGATTTTTTATGGAATATTTGAGGATTTTAGGCATTGAAAACACTGCAGGAGGGGCAAGCACCAGGCCACGAGAGTGGAGGGCGCGCCCACCCCACCTGGGCGCGCCCCTCTGTCTCGTGGGCCCTTGGTGGCCCCCCTCCACTTATGCCAGCACCCACACACTTCATCTTCTACCCAAAAAAATCCGCATCCAGCTCAAGCACGAGTTCTAGCTCATTTTGCTACGATTTTCGATCTCCATGCTCAAAGCTCCTTTCACAAAATTGCTTTGGGAGATTGTTGCTTGGAGACCATGTTCTTGAGCTTGCATGTTAAATTTTTGAGGTCCCAAGCAATTCCAATGCATGATATATGCTCTAGGCACTTGTAGGAGTAGTTGCTACCAATCTTGTTTAGTTTTATTCACTTTTATTTTGAAGTTACTAAAACTTCAGAAATGTTTCAGAAAAAGAATTATGTCTAGGAGAATGTACCAAGGTGGTTCCTTCGTGAAGAAAGGGCCCAGGATTGCTATACGCTTAAAGGAGAAATTTGACGTGTATGTGCGTAATGCCGAGCTGGAGGACTTCTTACAATATAAGTGTCCGTAGTACTATCATTTGACTGATTCCTTCATTCGGAGGTTTAAATATAACTGCACGCGTAATTCCCCTAGTGTCATATTTGATATTTATGATACATCTTATACCATGTATTTAGAGGATTTTACAACTGCTTGCAAACTCCCGCAGTGGGGTAATATTAATGATCCTCACAAATCTGAATTTAGAGACTTCCTTGCTAGTATTACTATGGGAGAATCTAGGGACATAGCACAAACTACCATAGGGAGCATTCATTTTCCTGCTATGCATTATTTAGCTCTCTTTATTGGTAGATGCATTAACGGTAAGGATGAAGTTGTCCCTGATCTATGTGTCCTCAAGAGTGTTCTGTTAGGTTATAAAGGTTATAACTTGTGGGATATAGTTGCACGTAGGTTGTAGAATAATAGTAGAAAGGGGAATTTATTTGGAGGAATTTATGCAACCCGTGTGGCTAATTATCTTAATATAGCCCCACGAGAAGGGGATATGATTTTTCCTCCTGTTTATTTGGATAAAGAAGCTATGTTCAATCATCAATTTCTTGCGAGGAATGAACAATTCCTCCATTATCAACTAATCTATGACAGACACAACGTCGTCCATGTTACTCTTCCTGCTCCCTACCTTTTTGATTATCAGGCAAAAGGAAGATATGTTGTCACCCGGGAGGAAGCAGCTGAATATGAGAGGAGAGCGGAGGTAGCTCGCCAACACGCCGCAGCTCAGGAGGCGGTTGCCGCTGCATCTCAGTACGACCCCAGTTTCACTTACAGATATCAGCCAGGCGGTCCTTGGTACTAGACCAACTTAGGCCAAAAGCTAAGCTTGGGGGAGTACGTATTTCTCACGACTTTACATTCATGTTCACACACTAGTCGTCGGTGCTCATACTCTTTCATTGTATTATCCATGCTAGTTTAAATTTCTTTTTCTAGTCTTCTTCTTGTGTGTTCGATAAACTTTAAGAAAAACCAAAAAAATAGTTAGTTTAATTTCCATGCTTATAGTAGAATTAAAATGAAAACCCAAAAAGATTTCTAGTTCTTCTTCTTACTTGTTGGGAGCTTTCCCGTGTAAATAGTTTTCTTTTCTTTTCTTTGGGGGTCGAGAAGACCATATTGAAAATGCTTAGTGGCTCTCATATTTGCAATGACATTTAGAGATTATAGTTGCTTGTGCCATGCTTGATTAGCTATGAGTTATAATGGTTTACCTTGCGTGCCAACATGCTATTAGAATGATTATGATGTGGTATGATGGGATGGTATCCTCCTTTGAATGAATTAAGTGACTCGACTTGGCACATGTTCACGCATGTAGTTGAATCAAATCAACATAGCCTTCATGATATTTATGTTCATGGTGGATTATAGCCTACTCATGCTTGTACTCGGTGTGAATTAATTTTAATGCATGTTTATGACTGTTGTCGCTCTCTCAGTTGGTCGCTTCCAGGTCTTTTGCTAGCCTTCACATGCTAAGCGGGAATACTGCTTGTGCATCCAACTCCTTAAACCCCAAAGTTGTTCCATATGAGTCCACTATACCTTCCTATATGCGGTATTTACCGCTGCTCCAAGTAAATTTGTATGTGCCAAACTCCAAACCTTCAAATGAAATTCTGTTTTGTATGCTCGAGCAGCTCATGTTTCAACTAGGGCTGCCTATATCTTCCATGCTAGGTGGGTTATTCTCAAGAGGAGTGGACTCCGCTCCTCATTCATGAGAAAGGGTCGGTAACTGGGATGCCCAGTCCCATGATCCAAAAAGATCAAAGAAAATCAAAATAATTAAACAAAACTCCCCCAGGGCTGTTGTTAGTTGGAGGCACTCGTTGTTTCGAGCGAGCCATGGATTGATGCTTGTTGGTGGTTGGGGAGTATAAACCTTTACCATTCTGTTTGGGAACTGCCTATAATGCATGTAGTATGGAAGATACAACCATCTCATAGTTGTTGCGTTGACAGTGAAAGTATGCCGCTCAAAATGTTATTCAATCTCTATTTTAAAATCGAGCTCTGGCACCCTACAAATCCCTGCTTCCCTCTGTGAAGGGCCTATCTATTTACTTTTATGTTGAGTCATCACCCTTCTTATTAAAAAGCACCCGATGGAGAGCACACTGTCATTTGCATTCATTACTATTGGTTTATATTGAGTATGACTTGACTGGATCTCTTTTACCATGAATTATAATGTTTAGTCAATCCTTGATCTTTAAAGGTGCTCTGCATTTATGTTTTGCGGTCTCAGAAAGGGCTAGCGAGATACCATTTTGTTATATCATGTTATGATTGTTTTGAGAAAGTGTTGTCATCCGAGTTTTATAATTATGGCTCGCTAGCTGATTATGCTATTGATATGAGTAATTGTGAGACCTAAGTGTTATTGTGAGTATGGTTAGTTCATAATATTTGCTGAAACTTGAATGCTGGCTTTTCATGTTTACAACAACAAGAGCAAACAAAGTTTGTAAAAGTTTTTCTTTATCACTTTCAGTTTATCAACTGAATTGCTTGAGGACAAGCGAAGGTTTAAGCTTGGGGGAGTTGATATGTCTCCAACGTATCTACTTTTCCAAACACTTTTGCCCTTGTTTTGGACTCTAACTTGCATGATTTGAATGAAACTAACCCGATTGTCATTGTTTTCAGAGAATCGCCATGATGTTGTTTTATGTAGAAAAGAAAAGTTCTCAGAATGTCCTGAAAATCCATGGATGCACTTTTTGGAATTAATAAGAATTTCTGGGCGAAAGAAATACACCAGGGGGCCCACACCCTCTCCACGAGACAGGGGGCGCGCCCCCCTATCTCGTGGGCCCCCTGGACCTCCACCGACCTCAACTCCAACTCCATATATTCACGTTTGGGGAGAAAAAAATCAGAGATAAAGTTTCATCGCGTTTTACGACACGGAGCCGCCGCCAAGCCCTAATCTCTCTCGGGAGGGCTGATCTGGAGTCCGTTCGGGGCTCCGGAGAGGGGGATTCGTCGCCGTCATCATCATCAACCATCCTCCATCACCAATTTCATGATGCTCACCGCCGTGCGTGAGTAATTCCATCGTAGGTTTGCTGGACGGTGATGGGTTGGATGAGATTTACCATGTAATCAAGTTAGTTTTGTTAGGGTTTGATCCCTAGTATCCACTGTGTTCTGAGATTGATGTTGCTATGACTTTGCTATGCTTAATGCTTGTCACTAGGGCCCGAGTTCCATGATTTATGATCTGAACCTATTATGTTTTCATGAATATGTGTGTGTTCTTGATCCTATCTTGCAAGCCTATAGTCACCCATTATGTGTTATGATCCGACAACCCCGAAGTGACAATAATCGGGATACTTCTCGGTGATGACCGTAGTTTGAGGAGTTCATGTATTCACTATGTGCTAATGCTTTGTTCCGGTTCTCTATTAAAAGGAGGCCTTAATATCCCTTAGTTTACGCTAGGACCCGCTGCCACGGGAGGGTAGGACAAAGATGTCGCAAGTTCTTTTCCATAAGCATGTATGACTATTTACTAATACATGCCTACATTACATTGATGAACTGGAGCTAGTTCTGTGTCACCCTATGTTATAGCTATTACATGAGGAATCGCATCCGGCATAATTATCCATCACTAATCCATTGCCTACGAGCTTTTCACATATTGTTCTTCGCTTATTTACTTTTCCGTTGCTACTATTACAACTACTACAAAAACCCAAAAACTATTATCTTTACTTTCGCTACTATTACCTTTATTATCATATTACTTTTCTACTAAATACTTCGCTGCAGATACTAAGTTATCCAGGTGTGGTTGAATTGACAACTCAACTGCTAATACTCGAGAATATTCTTTGGCTCCCCTTGTGTCGAATCAATAAATTTGGATTGAATACTTTACCCTCGAAAGTTGTTGCGATCCCCTACACTTGTGGGTTATCAAGTTGCTTCTAACAAATGGTGGGAGGGGCTTTCTAGACAAACGGAGGGCACGCCTGCAATATCAATAAGAGAGGGGATGGCTGCCTGTCTGTGCAGGTGCGTGTGAGAGACGGGTCAGGAGGCATGCACGAATGATGAGGGGGGACGATATGGCTGTGGTAAGCAAACGTAACTACACAGGAAGATCAATCGTCCTTTGTCAGAGAAAGGAGGGACATAACTTGTGAGGTACGTCGATCGGTGGGTTTGTGGAAATAGTTAATGTCGACGTAGTATATGTTGGGAGATCGATCGGTATGCATCCATGTATGTGTTAGAAGCAAATAAGGCACGGGGAGATGGATAGAGAGAGAGGAATGCATCTAGGAGGTGGTGCGAGAGGCATACTATACCGAGGGGGAGGAGTGTCCGAGTACGAGATTAATGAAAAGAGTGGTGGGAGTGAGGCATGGACGGTGATAAGAGAAGAGGGGAAGCTTGTGTTTGTGGTAGGCACACCTGGCTAGAGAGGCATATCGGTCGATGTGTGCCGTAAAGAAGGAGTTGGGGGGCCTACACACACCATGGGTGAACGACCTAAAGTGAAAAGACGAATTTGCGTGATGGAGCTAGAGAATGCTGAGGGAGGGTGAGAGGGATGCGGGCGTGTGCATGTGCGAGAGAAAGTTAGCGCTAGCTACAAAGATAAGAGGATTGTATGGGTATAAAAGACGAATAGAGATTATAATTCAATATAAAAGGGGAATTTGGATATTTGAAGAATTTATCATAGTGTTTTAAACCGACGCATGTGTGATCCATATAACGGTGATACACATGGTGTGGTAATGAACATGTTATACTACATATAGTATATTTTATCTCTACTCTTATAAAAAAACAGAGTTGTTGATGATGGTGTGCCTGCCATCCTGCAATATAGGCCGGCCGATTTATATCTGACGGATAGGAAGGAAACTATGGCAATTTTGAAAAAAGATACCCACACCCCTCTCCATATTTGCAAATAAGGCCTCCCCTTGATCATGTCGATGTTCCATGGAACGCGTGGGCATCTCGCTAGTACTACATATATTATATAGAACATTGATTATAATTTGGGCTAATGTGTGGCTTTTGCAGCTCAGGGCTAAATACTTGTCATAATGTAGGGGACGGGGCACTATACTTTGTGTGATAAACATGGTGTATGTATGGAACATGGTTTATATTATGAATATATAGTTAGTACATCAAATGTAATATTATTTCGAATCAACACCAAGTGTATTCAAAAAATTGAATTCGAGTTCATATAGTACACATATTTCATATCTATCTCTATAGTAATCATGTGGTGTGTTGTTAAGGTAATACACGGATGATGGTTGAAGTTGGCAACAATCATGATTGTAGATTCTTATTGAAATAGAGAAATGAATTCAAAATCAGTTTGAATTACAGCGGTAGTATAAACATTTGGAATGCACTAAAATGTTGGTATGAGTAGGTTACATGCATTATAGAGCCAGCGAAAAAATTTAGTTGGACATAACATGGATTCATACTCCCTCCTTCCATCTATATAGGGCGTAATGCGTTTTTTAAGACCTCCTTTGACTATCGAGAAGATTAATAGTACATGACATGCGTAATGTGAAAAAATTATATCATTGAAAGCCCCTTTCACATACGAATTTAATGATGTGCTTTGTGTAAGTTGCATGCATGTCATATATTATTGCTCTAATATTTGGCCAAAGTTAGCATCGAAAAACGCATTAGGCCCTATATAGATGGAAGGAGGGAGTAGCTTTGAATAGCATTTGTATAGTAAAACAAGACAAGACTCTCTCTTTGTGTGGTGTGAATAGTTTTATTTTTTTTGTTATTTTTGGTTGAAGGAAGTGCGATTGATTTGGTACGTACAAGTACAATATTACACGTTAGGCTTGTCCCTAAAATTCAACCCGCGCCTTGTTATATCCCAAAAATTCAGATATCGTGCTCCCACAACTGGCGCCTTCACAACCCGCGCCTTGCTATCCCGAAATTACAACGCGCGCGAAAACTCCCTCCAGCTGCCAAATCCCGACACGCGAAATCCCCTTCTAACCTCGAGCGAAAGGGCCGCTTGTTCAAATCAGTGGGGGTACTTTTGTAACACACCCTACATTTTGGACAAGCGCGTCCCTAAGTCATGGTTCACCCCCTCCAATCGCCTCCTTTTTGCCATTCGAAATCCCATGCCACCATAACCTCTCTGCTCCAGCCGCGAAACCCCACCTGTCGGTGTCAAAACCGGCGATCTCGGGTAGGGGGTCCCGAACTATGCATCTAAGGCTAATGATAACAGGAGGCAGGGGACACGATGTTTTACCCAGGTTCGGGCCCTCTCGATGGAGGTAATACCCTACTTCCTGCTTGATTGATCTTGATGATATGAGTATTACAAGAGTAGATCTACCACGAGATCATAGAGGCTAAACCCTAGAAGCTAGCCTATGATTCTGATTTTTATTTCCCTACAGACTAAACCCTCCTGTTTATATAGACACCGGAGGGGGCTAGGGTTATACAGAGTCGGTTACAAAGAAGGAGATCTAACATCCAGATCGCCAAGCCTGTCTTCCACGCAAAGGAGAGTCCCATCCAGACACAGGACGAAGTCTTGAGTCTTGTATCTTCATGGTCCAACAGTCCGGCCAAAGTATATAGTCCGCTGTCCGGATACCCCTTATCCAGACTCCTCAAGAGTCCTCGAACCAGGCTTCAATGACGATGAGTCCGGCACGCGGATTATCTTCAGCATTGCAAGGCGGGTTCCATCTCTGAATACTCCAAAGTAGATTAAGGATCGTGTCCGGCTCTGTAAGATAACTTCCGCATTCCACCGTAGAGAGAACAATATTCCACAAATATAATCTGCTGACAACTTTAGACAACATGACATCACACCACGGTTAAGTCATTATTCAAACCTTTTTCCCACAACTAGCTACTGCACATATTGCGAGGCGGTTTCCTCGGCACGTCTTGTCAAAGCAGAGATCATGTCCCCTTATCACAGGATCCTCATCAATACGGGTATGGGTAACCCAACCGTGGCGCTTGGAAAATAAGCGATTTCCTCAGGCAAGCGGGGAGGCGCACTGTTTTCGCCACCTCTATAAAGGGATAAGGATCTCCCATTTTTATCCATGCCTTCTACCTCCTCTGCTCATCCATTCTCACACCCTCGAGCTCCAGTGCCCTAGTTCTCGCCTTCTCCGCATAGCCAAACATGTCCAGAGCGGGAGGCAAGTGGGTGGCCTCCATCGTCAAGGAGGAGCACATCACGAAGCTCCGGGCGGCCGGATACTGGGTCGCAGATATCACGCAACGGCTCCTGGATGCAGGGCAGATTATTCCGACTCCAGGACCCCACGAGAGGGTCGTGTTCCTCGCCCACTTTGTTCGCGGACTGGGATTCCCTCTCCATCCATTTGTCCACGGGCTCATGTTTTATTATGGGCTGGATTTTCATGATCTGGCCCCTAACTTCATCCTCAACATTTTGGCGTTTATCGTCGTGTGCGAGGCCTTTCTCCGCATCAGGCCCCACTTTGGCCTGTGGCTAGAGATCTTCAACGTAAAGCCAAAGATAGTGGTCGGCCAGCAGGCGGAGTGTGGTGGCGCCATGGTGGGCAAGATGCCCAATGTCACCTGGCTCGAAGGTTCCTTCGCGGAGACCGTGAAGGGGTGGCAATCAAGGTGGTTCTACATCACCGAGCCGCACGATGCCAACTGGGTGGCGGCCCCCGAATTCCGATCCGGCATCCCTGTGCGGCTCACATCCTGGAAGAGGAAGGGCCTAGCCTGGGGCACATCCGCGGAGCTGATCGGACTCCAGAACTGCGTCAAAAACATGATAACCAAGAATATCAAGTTGGTCAATGTGGTCCAGGTCATGCTATTTCGTCGGATTCTCCCGTGCCAGAGACGGGCATTCAACCTGTGTGAGTTCGACGTGGCCCAACACCAGACACTGCAAGAGCTCTTTGACACGACGCACAAAGACGCCTGGAAGGTGTTGTTCAAGGCCAGCGAAGTTCCTCCCCCCACCTCCGAGGATCACGGACTCAGCGCCAGGCGCCAGGCCAATGCGGTAAGCATTCTGCATTTCGCAAGATGTGTCTTTCCTCAATATATTCGTGGGAGAAACTTAGGCCACTGTGCTGATTTTGACAGGAATATGTGGCGACGGGGGAGCGGATCGATTGTCCGGCTCCGTTGCCTGAGGACCCAACAGACGAACTCCTGGCGGAGATGCTAGCTCCGGCACCCTATGAGGTGCCGGAGAAGAAGGCCAAGAAAAAGGCCACGGGGACCAGAAGAAGTTCTCGGCGCAGCGTGGTGCCGGACTCATTGTCCGAAGACACCATGGTGCACTCCAACGACAACGAGGAGGAGGAGGAGGAAAACCCTCTCCCCGAAAATGAGGGGGGGAGAAGAGGAAGGCCACCCTTTCCGGGGAGGTCGAAGGGTCCAAGAAGGGATGGACCCTTCCTCCGGACCACTCCACAACTGCCGCCTATAGCGAGGAGGAGTGGCTACCCAGGGGCAAGCCCTGGCGAGACCGTAAGTATCCGCACTCTGTAATACTTTTCGTGCGACTTAGCTTCATAGTTTGTTATAACGCCGAACACGCATATGCAGTCCGGCCAGGTCCCATCCTGAGGTATCCTCTTTGGATGGGTCTCTAAGCGATTCAACAATGAATTCGCTCCCGACGGCCACCTCCCCTCGGCCTGCGGATGACACGGAGGTGCGGTCCCAAAGGGTACCAGAGCAAGGGGAGGCGCCTCTGGAGACGCCCCAAGGCAAAATTCCAGATGCCGGGCACATGGGGAGTAAGATCCCCATGGATTATGCTGACGAGAGCCGCAGCAAGTTGGGCTCCCAGCCGGACACTGCACCGGAACCTCCAAAGGTTCCGGATTCGGGTGCACAGCCCCTTGCTAGGAAAGGCGAGCCGGCCGTGCCGATGACCTCCGTTGCGCCAGAGGCGTCGGATGGTTTGTTGGAAGTGCTTCGCGGTGCTTCCATGGGTGAAAAGCACCGTACTCTTATGAGTGCGGTGATTCAGAAGGTTCGGTCCGCCAAAAGCGGATTGACCGAAGCCTGCACCAGCCTCCTGACAGGCTTTGAGGTAAGTAATCAAAGTGTGAGAAATTATTACCCAATAGACAGTAGCCCCTGATACTCTATTTGGTGTTCGAAAAAAAAACGGAGGGTCAACTTTAAACCGCAGGAATCTAACAGTATGTGTCTATGTGAATAAGCAGGCAGTGCTGCTTGATGATGCTGCCCGTACAGCAGAGGTTGCCGGACTCGAACAGGACCTGAAGCATGCTGAAGAGGAGCTCGGCCTCACGAAGAGGCAGCTCGAGGAGAACAAAGGTAAGTGATACCCCGTTCATGTGTCATATAGAGGGGAAAAAAATTGGGGATGCTAACAAAAAGCGTCATGATTTTTAATAGGGGCCACGACCGAAGTGGCGGCTCTGAAGAAAGCGCTATCCGAGGCCGAAGACAAGGCGGCCACGGAGCGTATTGAGCGTGAAAAGCAAGATGCTAGGGTGGCCGAGGTATAGCAAGAGCTCCAGGAATTCGGCAAGAAGTTCGAGTCCTTGGAGCGTGACTTCCAGACAAAAGAGTCTGAGCTTGCGAAGGCCCTTCAGAGCGTGAAAGACGCCAGGGCCGAAGCCCAAAAGGCCCAGCAGGAAATCCAGGCGGCCAAGAAGATAGCGGCGGGTAATGCATTCGTTATGCAAAACAATCATGTGGAGGAGACATTTCTTTTACTTACCCGAATTCAGAGCTCTCCAGGGGCATTCGCAGATCTGCCATGCAGCATATTGGATGCCACGAAGTTTTACTGTGCCGAAGAGGGGAGCTCGACGGAGAAGCTGTTCTTGTCCCAGTATGCTGGAGCCGGACACCCAATGCCTCTGAGTGACCAACTGAAGCAGTTGGTTGAGCTCCACAGGGCAGCCGAAGTGGCCATGAAGGACTTCATAGTCTGGATGTGGCCTGCTGAGCCCCTTCCCAATAGCTACTTTGGCCTTATAAAGTGGATGGTAAATGCTTGTCCGCGTCTCGAAGTTATCAAGCAATCCATTTGTATTGAGGGTGCCCGTCGGGCCTTTGCCCGTGCGAGGATGCATTGGGCCAAGCTGGATGCAGAGAAGCTAGTGAAGGATGGACCGCCGGAGGGCAAGGCGCATCGCTACCCCGAGAAATATTATGGTGGCGTTATGAAATGCGCTCGCCTCGTGGCCGATGAATGTACCAAGGACGCGATCTTTGAGTGAATGTACTCATGTTGTCTTTGTAATATGAAAACTAGTTTGTTTGCACTATATGGCACTTTGTTGATTTAAAATATTACCTTCTATGTGGTTGTTTATAAATTTCTGAAAGTAGGCTAGTCGTCGGCTTCTGCCCCAACGTAACTAGTACTGGGGTGTTCGTGGAAAACCCAAACACTCTTTATCCAAAATTTTGGTCCTTGAAGGAGGTGTTCGGCAGAGCAAACAAGGCAATCGGACTATATAGCTTTATAACTCTCACTTAGCCATAGAAGTCTACAATTTTAAATTTCGGCGAAGCCCCTAGAATTTGGAAAACCGAATTGGGGCGCTATACACGCCTAAATCAGACAAGGCCGATTCCTCACCTGAAGCGGAGAAAAACTTTAGGGATTTAAGACCTCTCGAACAGCGACCAGCTCTCGCCGCATCATGACAGTCAGTTTTCGGCTTTCTCTACTGAGGTGCTCGTCCGGAAGAAACGGGACACAATCGCAGTAGTTCTCCTTGCGCTACCTTAGCCGATATAATGGAACATAAGGTACCAAAACAAGGGAGCCGGGCAAACCCAACTATTGACCCAAGACATGATTCAGAGCTGATGCATATAATGCTATAAGTTCGGGGTGCCGCACTATCGAAAGTGTTCGGACTTATCTTGTTGTATTATGGGGCACCATAAGAAGCCCCTGGCAAACTGAACGTACCAAAGTGTACGGACGCGATATTAAGTAAACACTTTTAGGGAAAATGTGAAGATAGGAATAATAGGCTGACGCTATATATTATTTCCCATTGTTAACTAATATGTCCAAGCGTATGTGTACAATTAATGAGTTAAGCAGAAGCAAATAGGACTATTTGACATGTCCTATCCAAGGGTGGGCCGCATGTGGGTATGTAAAACAGGTATAACGATCATTGACAGATACCACCTGGGTATTCCCTGTGTGCGCAAAGCCTTTTGCCTCCTTGGTTTTCCCTCCTGTGATAAGCCCGATGATCTGGTTCTCTGAAGGGGATGCCCGAAAGTAGGGTCCTGAAAGAGAAAGAAGATTATTTAAAGTATGCGGATCTTGTCGCGGTTGAACCGCACTGTGGACCGCATTATTGTTGCACCTCCGCCTATGCCCATGGTATTTTAAGTGCCTAATTCTCTATGCGCGGCACAAATGCTGTCTGGATGGGGCTAGGGCAGAGGCCGGGCTTGTAGCGACCCGACCTCAGATGGTCAAGTCTCGTGCTCGTGTGTCATCCTGGATCGATGCCTTGACACCACACAAGATTTGAAGGATTTATAACAGAGTAGCAATCACACACTTATTACATCGTTTGTCCAAAAGAGGACTTATTACAATAATCATGGCTTAAGGCCATCTAAATACGATAACAACGGAAGACTTGGAAGATAAGTGAGTCCATCAACTCCAACGGCATCACTGAGTATAGAACCACGACCTAAAAGCACCTTACTGTAAATGCGAAAAGTCTCGCAACATGAAAGTTGCAGCCCGCGAACGGTCACACATGGAATATCTTGGCAATGTAACACATAGAGAATGATGAATAATAAGCCTATACTACATGCATGTTTGGCTGGTGGAAAAGCTCTATGGTTACAGTTTTTGCATAAAGCCAGTTTTTCCCTACTGCAAAGGAATAAATTTATTTAACTATCATGGTGGTTGTTAAACATTGAGAATGGTTGACAGCATCCTCAATCCCAATTAAAAAGTACTCATTAACAAACCCATCAATATTAAATTAGAGTAACATGTTGAGATTCACAGAACATTCAAGTACTAGATACTCAAGATGTCCATAACCGGGGACACGGCTAATCATGATTAGTTTGTACACTCTGCAGAGGTTTGCGCACTTTTCCCCACAAGACTCAATCGCCTCCGTTTGGTTTCTCGCACTACATGGTGTTTGAGAAACGGATGACCGAGACATAGTCTTCGAGCGCTAGCACCTTACGATGGGTAGACCGTACACCTACATCCCCTACATCCGCTAGTCCACCACTATAAGAGTTCGCACGACTTAGTCAACTATGCGAGCCCATAATGGCTTGTGGCTGCACACGTAAGTTACTAGTATGAATTATCTTATGATCCCTTTGAGCCTGGTGGTGGTCCATAGGAAAATCACACGGTACCCCTGGATTTCCAAAAAAGCAGTAAGTCTGGTAACCCAGTGTGCCTCAATCCACCCAGATGTGTATTTAAGTTGCCACCTTAGATAAACCATTAATTAAACAATCTCACGTCTGTCATGGATATTCACTCACCCAATCCACGTCTACTAGCATAGCATGGCATAATAAGCAAATGTAGAGTAACTCCCAAAGGTTTCATAAGTAAAACAGGTAATAGGTACTACCTCATCTACTTCCCATCCCACAATTTAATTAGATCCTAATCGTGCAATGTGTGAGGATTGATCCAATGCATAAAAACTGGGTAGTAGAAAAAAAAGTATGATCAAGTGTTACTTGCCTTGTTGATGATCCGCGAAACCTAGAGATTCGAAGTAACAAGCGGCGCACTCCGGGTGATCTAACGCAGACAAACAACAAGCATACAATAAGTACTCATCTAATGCACAGGTAAAACTCGAATGAAAGATCTAACCAGAAAGTCCAACTTAAGAACCCTGGTTGCAAAAGAATCAAATCGAATAAAGCAACGAAAGTCAAAAAGCGAGAGAAAAACAGCTCGGTTCTAGCAATTTGAAACTAAATCAAATTTAACAGTAGCAAAACTTGGTTTAAGTTGATTAGTCGGAATAGCGGTTTCGAAACGAAACTCCAGGCGCTTGAATCACCTGATTCCGATAAACGAGCGAGAGGATAAACTAGAAAGAAGATCGGATCTGAAATCGCTATCAGAAAAATAGCGGAATAAATCCGACTAAAAGAAAAACGATGAACGGTTAAACGGACGGACGTCCGTTAACCGGGAATAACTGGTGATCACGTTTGTTAAGACGAACGGTCCGGCGAACGCTCGCTAAACAACAAAACCGAAAAATAAAACCGACGAGAAAAACCGATCTAGGGTTTCGGAAAAGAAAACCGAAACGAAAAACCGATCTAGAAATCCGGAATGGTTTACGAGAAAAAACTTAACCGAGGGGAAGAAGTGACGCAGCGCGGGGCTAGTACCTTGATGAGGTGAGGGCTCGGGCGGCGGCGTTAGGCGGCGGCGGCGGGCAATTGGCGGCGGCGGCAAGCAAGGCAAGGGCGCAGTGTGGCGGCGGCACTGGTGTGGGCGCGTGGAGGAGCTTGGGGTGAGGGGCTTGAGATTTGTTGTGGGTTTAGAGGGAGGGTGTGGGGGTATTTATATTGGGGAGGGGAGGGTTTTGCTTGGAGGAGGGATCAAGGAATAAGAGTAGGATTAGGAATCCTAGAAAAAAACGGAATAACGAAACGGGGTCCAAATCCTACTAGGATTTGCAAAAGAAAAAAGGAAACAATGGGGCGCTGCTCCTGGCGCGGTGGCGCGGGCAAGACGCTGCAGGGCGTGTGGCTGGCGCCGGCTCGGCCAGGCCTTGGGCCTTTAGCCCGATCAAGACTGCATTTTTTTTTAAATCGGTTTCGCGCGTGGAAAAACATAGAACAGAAAATCTACCGGACTCCAAAATTAGAAAGTAAATTTTCCCCGACTCCTAAAAATGAGTCGAACAAAATGAACTTTTATCCGGGGCCAAAATGCAATTTTTTGAAAATACGCATTTTTCCTAGAGCAAATAAACTCCGAGAAAATCCAAAATTTGATTTATTTATCAAATCTTCATTTTTCCTAAATTTTGGGAAAGTCATATTATCCCCTCTCTTATTTTTGATATTGGAAAAATATTTGAAGATAAAATAAATAAAACCAAATGATCCCCTTTTCAAAATTTGAGAGAACTCAAATATGAAAATTTTTGAAATCTCCAACTCTCTCCGTGGGTCCTTGAGTTGCGTGAAATTTCTAGGATCAACAAATGCAAAAATTATGTAATGCATGATGATCTAATGTGTAATATTCCAAATTGAAAATTTGGGATGTTACAAACCTACCCCCCTTAAGATGAATCTCCCCCTCGAGATTCGGGTTGGCTAGAAAATAGGTGAGGGTGGTCCTTGAGCATATCTTCTTCTCTCTCCCAGGTGGCTTCATCCTCCGTGTGGTGGCTCCACTGAACTTTGCAAAACTTGATAACCTTGCTGCGAGTAACTCTGTTGGCATAATCGAGAATCTTGACTGGTTTCTCCTCATATGTCAAATCATCCTTCAACTGAATTGCTTCAAGTGGCACTTATCTCTTAGCGGTACCTCTGCCATCTCGGCGTGACATTTCTTCAGCTGAGAAACATGGAATACGTCGTGAACTCCTGACAGTCCTTCAGGTAATTCCAACTTATAAGCAACTTCTCCCATGCGTTGCAAAATGTTATACGGTCCAACGAAACATGGTGCTAATTTTCCTTTAACTCCAAAACGCTTAACTCCTCGAAGTGGGGATACTCCAAGATAAACTCTGTCTCCAACTTCATATTCTATCGCCTTGCGTTTTGAATCCACATAGCTCTTACATGCGATCGGGCTACCTTGAGCCTCGCTACGAATCAACTTAACTTTCTATTCAGACTCCTTAATCAAATCTGGTCCAAACAACTGACGGTCTCCAACTTCGTCCCATGACAACGGTGTCCTGCACCTTCTTCCGTATAAAGCTTCGAAAGGTGCCATCTTCAAGCTGGTTTGGTAACTGTTGTTATAAGAAAACTCCGCATATGGCAAGTTATCGTCCCAACTAGATCCATAATCTAGTGCACAAGCTCTCGAAGATATCCTCCAAAATCTGATTGACTCTCGGTCCGTCCATCCGTCATGTGGATGAAAAGTCAGATCAAATTCTAGCCTCGTTCCCAATGTTTCATGCAACCGATTCCAAAACTTTGGGGTAAATTGGGTTCCTCTATCGACACGATACTCCTCGGAACTCGTGCAAGCACACAATTCGGTCATGTATATCTTTGCCAACTTAGCAATCGCTATAGGTAGTCTTAATCGAATGAAATGAGCTACCTTCGCAAGCGATCGACTATAACCCAAATCGAGTCGTAGCCTGAACGAGTCTTTGGCAAACCCGTGATGAAATCCATGCTTAGTTTATCCCACTTCCATTCGGGTATCGGCAAGGGTTGCAATAATCCTGCTGGCTTCTGATGTTCTGCCTTTACTCGCTGACATACATCACAAACTGCTACATACTCTGCAATATCTTTCTTCATTCCGGTCCACCAAAATGTTTCCTTCAAATCCAAATACATCTTGGTATTTCCTGGGTGAATCGAATAGGGTGAATCATCTGCCTCTTGCAGAATTAACTTCCTGATCTCCAGGTTATTTGGCACATAAACACGGTCCTCAAACCATAGGGTATCGTGCTCATCCTCACGAAATCCGTTTGCCTTTCCTTCGCTCATTTTCTTCTTTATTTCCGCAATCTCCTTGTCCTTTTTCTAAGCTTCTCTGATTTTATCCCTCAAGGAAGACTGAATCTCTAATGCTGCTACATAGCCTCTCGGAACTATTTCTAAACATAGCTCATGAAGGTCTTCTGCTAATTCCTTTGGTATTTCTCCCGTCATCAGCGTATTGACATGGCTCTTGCGGCTCAATGCGTCAGCTGCTACATTAGGCTTTCCGGGATGATAATGCAATCTCATATCATAATCCTTGATGAGCTCCAACCATCTCCTTTGTCTGAGGTTCAACTCCTTCTGCGTGAAAATGTACTTCAAACTCTTGTGATCCGTGTACACCTCACAATGATTTCCAATGAGGAAATGTCTCCATGTCTTCAATGCATGCACTACGGCTGCTAACTCCAAATCATGTGTGGCATAATTTAATTCATGAGGTTTCAGTTGTCGTGAAGCATACGAAACAACTCTTCCTTCCTGCATAAGCACTGCTCCAAGTCCTCGACGTGAAGCGTCACAATACACCTCATAATCCTTGTTCTGATCTGGCAAAATTAACACTGGTGAGATAACCAATCTTTTCTTCAACTCCTGAAAACTTGCCTCACAATCCTCAGTCCATATGAACTTGGTATCCTTTCAGCAACTCCGTCATAGGCTTTGCAATCTTTGAGAAATTCTCAATGAATCTCCGGTAGTATCCTGCGAGTCCAAGAAAACTCCAGATCTCTCCAACTGTCGTTGGTGCTTCCCATTTGGTTACGGTCTCAACCTTCGTGGGGTCAACTGCTATACCTTCTCCAGATATAACATGTCCAAGAAATCCAACTTCCTTTAGCCAAAACTCACATTTGCTGAACTTGGCATATAACTGATGTTCCCTTAGTTTCTCCAAAACCAATCGCAAATGTTCCTTATGTTCATCTTCATTCTTCGAGTAAACCAAAATATCATCAATGAACACCATGACGAACTTATCCAAAAATTCCATAAACACTTTGTTCATCAGGTTCATGAAATAAGCAGGTGCGTTAGTCAGTCCAAATGACATAACGGTATACTCATACAGTCCACATCTTGTGGTGAACATTGTCTTAGGTATGTCCTGCTCTCGAATCTTCAACTGATGGTACCCTGATCGCAAATCGATCTTGGAAAACACTTTATCTCCTTGCAAACGATCAAACAGATCATTTATCATCGGTAGTGGGTACTTGTTCTTGATTGTTACTGCATTCAATCCACGGTAATCAACAACCATCCTTAAAGATCCATCCTTCTTCTCCACTTAAAGTACGGGTGATCCCCAAGGCAAAGAACTTGGGCGTATATAACCTTTATCCAATAGCTCCTTAATCTGCTTCTTGATTTCCGCCAAATCCTGTGAGGGCATCCTGTATGGTCGCTTTGATATAGGGCATGTTCCTGGCAAAAGCTCAATCAAAAACTCAATGTCTCTATCCGGTGGCATTCCTGGCAATTCCTCAGGAAACACATCAGGATAATCCTTCACCACTGGTACCTCTTCCTGCACAACTCCTCATAAGGAATTTACTTGATTCCTATTTGGTCCATGCCGTGATACATACTTGATCCTTCTTCCTTCTGGCGTTGTGAGCAAAATCGTCCTACTCGCGCAATCGATGTTTCCTCCATACATCGACAGCCAATCCATTCCTAGAATCACATCCAATCCTTGGGATTCCAGAATGATCAAATCCGTCGGGAATACATGCCTTCCTATACTCAATGGTACTTGAAAACATCCTTGTCTGGCCATGTAGTCTGCTCCTGGTGAACTTACTAGCATAGGGGTTTTAAGAATCTTAGTAGGCAGACTATACTTTTCTACAAATCCCCTGGATATGTATGAATGCGATGCACCAGTATCGAAAAGAACAAGTGCAGTAAATGACTTAACCAAAAACTTACCGATTACTGCATCGGGCTGAGCTTCAACCTCCTCCACATCAATGTGGTTCACCTGTCCCCTGTTGAAAGGGTTTGGCTTCTTTCCAGAGCTTCCATTTCCACCTTGGCCTTTGGGACAATCATTTGCATAATGTCCGGTCTTGGAACACTTGTAATAGGTGACATGGCTCAGGTCTTTCTTGGCTGGGGTTGATGGTGTGGTCCGGTTCTGGCCGTTGCTTCCTCCATTCCCATTACCATTTTTGTGGCCATTATGATTGTGCGAACTACCTCCTCCATGGGTATGCTGAAACTGAACTCCCTGTCTAGGGGTATAGCGGGGCTTCTGCTGGGCTCCAGAGTTATACTTCCCGTGTCCATACTTCCTCTTGCGATTCTCAATCTATTGCTACTTTCCTTCAATCATAAGGGCGCGGTCTACCAACTCCTGGTAGTTATTGAATCTTGCTACCATCAACTGCATGCTTAACTCATCATTCAGTCCTTCCAGAAACTTCTCACCTTAGTCGCATCCGTCGCAACGTCATCCGGGGCATAACGTGCTAACTTACTAAAATCATCCACATCTTGCCAACAGTCCTTCCTCCTTGGCGTAAGTTGCGAAACTCACGCTTCTTCATGGCCATAGCTCCTGCTGAAACATGGGCAAGGCGGAAAGCTTCTGAAACCGATCCCATGTGGCGGTGTCTCACGGGTAAGTGGCTGTAAAATTCTCCCACCATGCTGCTGCTGGTCCGTCTGTCGATGAGCAGCAAACTTCACCTTCTCACCATCTGTGCATCCTGCAGTGGTCAACTCCCTTCCTATCTTGCGGAGCCAATCATCTGCTACAATCGTCTCGGTGCTACTGGAATACACTAGCGGATTCATCCTAAGGAAACGAATCAAGTGACCCGTGGGTGGTGGTGGTGGTGGGTTGTTGTTGTTGTTGCCTTGGTTCTGCACCAATGTCTAAATCAAAGTATTCTGCTGCTGAATCAACTGAGTGATCTCTGGCGGGAAAACAAACTCGGGGTCGCATCTCGGAGGCATCTGAGGGGTTTAGAAAAGACAAGAATTAAGAATAGAGTGGGGTCTAAGGAGAAAACACTACCCAAATGCTCATGAGACAAATGCACACAAAATCACTTCATTCATTCAAACAAAGGGCATACAACGGTCTAACTATCGCAAAAGTGCGTGTACTATAATGTTTACATGGAGGGAATACTACTAATATATGGTGGTCTTCTATTAGTTTGAACCGGTGGAAGAATCCATGATGTCTGCTCCAGCTTCGTCTTCAAAGTCGGGTTCACTTGGATCCGAATCGGTGTCGTCGATGATGATGTAGTTGCTTGGACAGTCGACGTACTTGTCTTCATTCTTGAGTGCTAACTTCTTCTTGAGTTATCCAATCTCATACTTAAGATCGCTGTTGTGCCTTACGACGGCTACGATCTCGTCCATGTAATCCTTGCGTAGAGTCTTCAGCTCTCCTTCAAGTTCGATGATCCTTCCCTTCGCATTCTTCAACTCTATCATATCATTGCACATCTGGTTCTCCTGGCATCGAATGTGCTGGTTTAACTCCTGGATGAAAGCTGCAATGGATCTATCCTTCTTGGTGTTGACTATCTCCCAGTCTTCATTCCGGCGTCCGCAAATCTGGTAGATAGTGTCCTTGAGGTCTTCTTGATAAACTTATCCAATGCGCCCCATGGTGATATGAGCTGCCATGCTCTTTCCTGCACTCGAGTTGGTGCAATCGAAAACACTATCTATGGGCTTGGTGATTGGCGCGAATGTCCTTCCGGAACATGAGCTTGAATCTTCCAGCGCTCCTCTTGAAAGCGAGTGGCGTTGAAAGTCCCGTGAAGCTTGGTAGTCCAATGTTCGTGTACTTGGCAACTTCCTTCAAGTGGGATCCAAAAGGTGTGCCTTCATCCTGTTGGCGTGATTTGATCTTTGCATCCGTCATCCTAAAAGAGTAGAAAAGATGAGGAGTTAGAAAATGAGAAGAGAATAGTGATCTATGGCTTTAACTTAGTGGTCGTGTCCTACAATCGTGTGCTCTCGATACCATCTCTGAGCGACCCGACCTCAGATGGGCAAGTCTCTATGCTCAGGTGTCATCCCTGGATCAGTAATGCTGACACCACACAATACTTCGAAGGATTTATAACAGAGTAGCAATCACACACTTATTACATCGTTCGTCCAAAAGAGGACTTATTACAATAATCATGGCTTAAGGCCATCTAAATACGATAACAGCGGAAGACTTGGAAGATAAGTGAGTCCATCAACTCCAACGGCATCACTGAGTATAGAACCACGACCTAAAAGCACCTTACTCGTCGTCTGAAAAGTCTGCAACATGAAAGTTGCAGCCCGAAAATGGGTCAGCACATGAAATATGCTAGCAATGTAACACATAGAGAATGATGAATAATAAGCCTATACTACATGCATGTTTGGCTGGTGGAAAAGCTCTATGGTTACAGTTTTTGCATAAAGCCAGTTTTTCCCTACTGCAAAGGAATAAATTTATTTAACTATCATGGTGGTTGTTAAACATTGAGAATGGTTGACAGCATCCTCAATCCCAATTAAAAAGTACTAATTAACAAACCCATCAATATTAAATTAGAGTAACATGTTGAGATTCACAGAATATTCAAGTACTAGATACTCAAGATGTCCATAACCGGGGACACGGCTAATCATGATTAGTTTGTACACTCTGCAGAGGTTTGCGCACTTTTCCCCACAAGACTCGATCGCCTCCGTTTGGTTTCTCGCACTACATGGTGTTTGAGAAACGGATGACCGAGACATAGTCTTTCAGAAGCGCTAGCACCTTACGATGGGTAGACCGGTACACCTACATCCCCTACATCTGCTAGTCCACCACTATAAGAGTTTGCACAACTTAGTCAACTATGCCAGATCCCATAATGGCTTGTGGCTGCACACGTAAGTTACTAGTATGAATTATCTTATGATCCCTTTGAGCCTGGGTGGCGGTCCATAGGAAAATCACACGGTACCCCCGGGATTTCCAAAAAAACAGGCAAGTCCTAGTAACCCCAGGTGCCTCAATCCACCCAGATGTGTATTTCAGTTGGCACCTTAGATAAACCATTAATTAAATAATCTCACATCTGTCATGGATATTCACTCACCCAATCCACGTCTACTAGCATAGCATGGCATAATAAGCAAACGTAGAGTAACTCCCAAAGGTTTCATAAGTAAAACAGGTAATAGGTACTACCTCATTTACTTCCCATCCCACAATTTAATTAGATCCTAATCATGCAATGTGTGAGGATTGATCTAATGCATAAAAACTGGGTAGTAGAAAAAAAAGTATGATCAAGTGTTACTTGCCTTGCTGATGATCCGCGAAACCTAGAGATTCGAAGTAACAAGCGGCGCACTCCGGGTGATCTAATGCAGACAAACAACAAGCATACAATAAGTACTCATCTAATGAATAGGTAAAACTCGAACGAAAGATCTAACCAGAAAGTCCAACTTAAGAACCCTGGTTGCACAAGAATCAAATCGAATAAAGCAACGAAAGCCAAACAGCGAGAGAAAAACAGCTCAGTTCTAGCAATTTGAAACTAATTCAAATTTTACAGTAGCAAAAATTGGTTTAAGTTGATTAGTCGGAACGGCGGTTTTGAAATGAAACTCCAGGCGCTTGAATCACCTGATTCCGATAAACGAGCGAGAGGATAAACTAGAAAGAAGATCGGATCTGAAATCGCTATCAGAAAAATAGCGGAATAAATCCGACTAAAAGAAAAACGACGAACGGTTAAATGGACGGACGTCCGTTAACCAGGAATAACCAGTGATCACGTTCGTTAAGACGAACGATCCGGCGAACACTCGCTAAACAACAAAACTGGAAAATAAAACCGACGAGAAAAACCGATCTAGGGTTTCGGAAAAGAAAACCGAAACGAAAAACCAATCTAGAAAACTCGAACGGTTTACGAGAAAAAAACTGAACCGAGGGGAAGAAGTGACGCGGTGCGGGGCTAGTACCTCGATGAGGCGAGGGCTCGGCGCAAGGCGTTAGGCGGCGGCACTTGGCACTTGGCGGCAAGCAAGGCAGCGCAAGCGGCAACAAGCGCTGTGTGAAGCATGGAGGGCTTGGGGTGAGGGGCTTGAGATTTGTTGTGGGTTTAGAGGGGGGTGTGGGGGTATTTATATGGGGATGGGAGGGTTTTGCTTGGAGGAGGGATCAAGGAATAAGAGTAGGATTAGGAATCCTAGAAACAAAAAACGGAATAACGAAACGGGGTCCAAATCCTACTAGGATTTGCAAAAGAAAAAAACAAGCAAGGCGCTGGCTCCTCCTGGCCTTGGCCTGGCAGCGCTTGTGTGGCTTGACTGGCGCGGGCGACTGGCGGTCAAGCTCGGCCGGGCTGGGCCTTTAGCCCGATCAACACTCTGACATTTTTTTAAATCGGTTTATGGCAAAAAAACACAGAAAAGAAAATCTACTGACTCCAAAATTACAAAGTAAATTTTCCCGACTCCTAAAAATGAGTCGAACAAAATGAACTTTTATCGAGGGCCAAAATGAAATTTTTGAAAATACGCATTTTTCCTAGAGCAAATAAACTCCGAGAAAATCCAAAATTTGATTTATTTATTAAATCTTCATTTTTCCTAAATTTTGGGAAAGTCATATTATTCCCTCTCTTATTTTTGATATTGGAAAAATATTTGAAGATAAAATAAATAAAACCAAATGATCCCCTTTTCAAAATTTGAGAGAACTCAAATATGAAATTTTTTGAAATCTCCAACTCTCTCCGTGGGTCCTTGAGTTGCGTGAAATTTCTAGGATCAACAAATGCAAAAATTATGTAATGCATGATGATCTAATGTATAACATTCCAAATTGAAAATTTGGGATGTTACAGGACTGCTAGTCATGCTCTTGGCATGCCTGGCGATCCTGTTGCAGATTACTCCGGACTTGCTTGACAGAGCTCGGGGTTGTTGTCGCCGAATTGGCGGTCTGCCGGAGAAGGCTGCTTTGTACTTCTGCCGCGAGGGTCGCAGTGTGCTCTTTTGTACGGAGAGAGCGGTCTGTGTTTCCATTGACTGTTATAACCCCGCGAGGTCCTGGCATCTTGAGCTTGAGGTATGCATAGTGTGGTACCGCATTGAATCGAGCGAATGTGGTTCGTCCGAGCGATGCATGATAGCCAGTACGGAAAGGGATGATATCAAAGATTAACTCCTCACTTCGGAAGTTATCCGGGGATCCGAAGACCACTTCCAGTGTTATAGAGCCCGTACAACGGGCCTCTACTCCTAGAATTACACCTTTGAAGGTGGTTTTCGTGGGCTTGATAATGCCCATTTTGCGCACTGTGTCCTGGTAAAGCAGGTTCAGGCTACTGCCACCGTCCATAAGGACTCACGTAAGGTGGAATCCGTCGATTATTGGGTCAAGGACCAATGCGGCTGAACCGCTATGACGGATGCTGGTAGGGTGATCCCTACGATCAAAAGTGATCGGACAGGCTGACCATGGGTTGAACTTTGGGGCGACTGGCTCCATCGCATAGACGTCCCTTAGTGCTCCCTTTCGTTCCCGTTTGGGAATGTGGGTGTCATAGATCATATTTACCGTTTTCACCTGGGGAGGAAATTTCTTCTATCCCCCCGTGTTCGGACGCCGGGGCTCCTCGTCATCACCGCTGTGCAACCCCTTGTCCTTGTTTTCAGCATTTATTTTGCCGGCCTGTTTGAACACCCAGCAATCTCTGTTAGTGTGGTTGGCTGACTTATCAGGGGGGCCGTGGATTTGGCACGAACGATCAAGTATGCGGTCCAGACTGGACGATCCCTGATTGTTTCTTTTGAACGGCTTTTTCCGCTGACCGGATTTTGAGACACCGAATCCGGCGTTGACTGCTGTGTCTTTGGTGTTGTCGCCATTGTTCCAACGCTTGTGTCTGTTGCACCGTGGCTTGCCGTTACTATCGCGGACATCTGAAGTGCCGGAGGTTCTAGGCGTGGTGCTACTGTGAGCCAACCAGCTGTCTTTGCCCGCACAGAAACGGGTCATTAGTGTCGTGAGGGCCGCCATGGACTTCGGTTTTTCTTCGCCGAGGTGGCGGGCGAGCCACTCATCGGAGATATTATGCTTGAAGGCCGCCAAGGCTTTGATGTTCGGACAGTCGACAATTTGGTTCTTTTTAGTTAGGAACCGAGTCCAGAATTTCCTGGCTGACTCTCCGGGCTGTTGGGTAATGTGACTCAAGTCGTCAGCATCCGGTGGTCGCACGTAGGTGCCTTGGAAGTTGTCGAGGAACGCGTCCTCCAGGTTTTCCCAACTGCCGATGGAATTTGCCGGCAGGCTATTCATCTAGTGTCGGGCCGGTCCTTTGAGTTTAAGGGGAAGATACTTGATGGCATGTAGATCGTCACCGCGGGCCATGTGAATGTGGAGAAGGAAATCTTCGATCCATACCGCGGGGTCTGTTGTGCCATCGTATGATTCGATGTTTATGGGTTTAAACCCTTCTGGGAATTCGTGATCCATCACTTCGTCAGTGAACCAGAGGGGGTGTGCAGCGCCTCTATGTCGGGCTATGTTGCTACGCAGTTCGAATAAGTCTGGTCGGCTATGTTCGGCCCGGCCGGACTTGTTGATAGTGTATCCGGCATGACGATCATCATCACGTGTTGAGGCGCGCCCCCGCGATCCATAGATCGATCTTGGATGTCCTGCCTTGTTTTCCAGTATGTCTCGCAGGTCCTGCCTGTTGCCCCGGGCCGTAGTGTATTGGCATGGGGGTGCGGGCTGGTATTCGGGCTAATACGCCGTTTTATCCCGGCCACGAGGTGGCCGGTCAGCCTCGTCATGTGCTGGTAGTGTGGGCCTTAGGGCCTCCTCCTTGAGTTGAGGTAGCAACTTGTGTTTTGGGTAACCTTTGGGGTGGCGCTCGAGTCCGTATTCCTTGGCTACCAGGACCTCGGTCCATTTGTCTGTGAGCAGATCTTGATCAGCTTGGAGCTGCTGGTGCTTCTTTTTCAGGCTTCTTGCAGTGACCATAAGCCGGCGCTTGAAGCGCTCCTGCTCTACGGGATCCTCAGGCACGCCGAATTCATCGTCGCCGAGGCTCACCTCGTCTTCGGAGGGGGGCATGTGGTTGTCCTCCTCCAAGTATCCGTTTGTCGCCTGTTCGTTTGGGCTAACCTGCCCGTCTTCCTGTTCGGCCTGCTCGAAGGCAGGCTGATCGGGATTGTAATCATCTTCGGCACCATCCGGATTGTTTTCGACTCCTATGCCGGTATTGCTGTGGCGGGGCTTGGAGCAGTGACGATGACGCCCATGCTTTGATTTCTTCCTTGAGGGGTTATCCTCCATTGCCTCATCGCCATTGGTTTCTTTGGGAGTGTCCACCATATATATATATATCATACGAGGAGGTGGTTGTCCAGCGCCCCGTGGGCGGTGGTTCTTGTTCTTCTCCTGCATCGTCGTCCACACCGTCGATGTCTTCAGAGTCGAAGTCAAGCACGTCGGTCAAATCATCGACAGTGGCAATGAAGTGGGTGGTGGGTGGGCAACGAATTTCCACGTCGCCTGCTTCCCACTCGAGCCGGACATAGTTTGGCCAAGAGTCTCCTGACAAAGAGAGAGACTTTAATGAATTCAGCATGTCGCCAAAAGGCGAGTGCTAGAAGATATCCGCAGCGGTGAACTCCATTACCGGAGCCCAACCAGATTTGGCGGGCTCGGGGGCGCGCGGTCTGGAACCTACAACCGGATGCAAGTCCGGGGGTCCAGTGACACAGACTTCCTTGGGGATGGAGTCCGTGTTCGGCTCTACCGCCGATGAGTATGCGGCCTCCGGGGCGAGGTCCATCCACCCGTCCTCGGACGACACGATCTGCCCCGGATTCAGGTCCGGAGCTCTTGCAGGTGCGAAATCCCGAGTACTGTCTGACAATAGGTCTAAGCCGCGCTTGTCGTGACTGTTCGGCGGTCCTGGTGTAGGCCCGAATCCATCAAAGATCAAGTCTCCGCGGATATCGGCCGTGTAGTTCAAGTTTCCGAACCTGATCTGATGGCCAGGGTCGTAGCTGTCGATCCGCTCTAGATGGCCAAGCGAATTGGCCCGCAGTGCGAAGCCGCCGAACACGAAGATCTGTCCGGGGAGAAAAGTCTCACCCTGGACCGCGTTGTTGATGATTGAAGGAGCCATCGAGCCTTGCAGTGACGACACAGAGGAACTCTCAATGAAAGCACCAATGTTGGTGTCAAAACCGGCGGATCTCGGGTAGGGGGTCCCGAACTATGCGTCTAAGGCTAATGGTAACAGGAGGCAAGGGACATGATGTTTTACCCAGGTTTGGGCCCTCTCGATGGAGGTAATACCCTACTTCCTGCTTGATTGATCTTGATGATATGAGTATTACAAGAGTAGATCTGCCACAAGATCGTAGAGGCTAAACCCTAGAAGCTAGCCTATGATTCTAATTGTTATTGTCCTACAAACTAAACCCTCCGGTTTATATAGACACCGGAGGGGGCTAGGGTTATACAGAGTTGGTTACAAAAAAGGAGATCTAACATCCGGATCGCCAAGCTTGTCTTCCATGCAAAGGAGAGTCCCATCCAGACACGGGACAAAGTCTTGAGTCTTGTATCTTCATGGTCCAACAGTCCGGCCAGAGTATATAGTCCAGCTATCCGGATACCCCCTTATCCAGGACTCCCTCATCACCCTCCTCTGTCCGCCACCTCACCACGGCCCAGCCGGAGCCTCTTCCCCGATGATGTCGTCCACCACAACAGCTCGACGTCCCTCGTCCACCTCCCCGGATGAGGATCAGTCATCCATCTCGTCATCCCGCCAGTTCAGCCGCCCCGTCATCCACCTCCAAGGAGCTGCTCCGACGATCACCTCGTCTATCATGGCTGCTCCATACCCACAGCGCCGCCTTAACCTGCTCCACCGGAACCACAGCATCCTCACTGACTCCTCGGACAAAGCCGAGGCCTACTTGTTGGAAATATGCCCTAGAGGCAATAATAAAAGTATTATTATATTTCATTGTTCATGATAATTGTCTTTTATTCATGCTATAACTGTATTATCCGGAAATCGTAATACACGTGTGAATACATAGACCACAATATGTCCCTAGTGAGCCTCTAGTTGACTAGCTCGTTGTGATCAACAGATAGTCATGGTTTCCTAGCTATGGACATTGGATGTCGTTGATAATGGGATCACATCATTAGGAGAATGATGTGATGGACAAGACCCAATCCTAAGCATAGCACTAAGATCGTGTAGTTCGTTTGCTAGAGCTTTTCCAATGTCAAGTATCTCTTCCTTAGACCATGAGATTGTGTAACTCCCGGATACCGTAGGAGTGCTTTGGGTGTATCAAATGTCACAACGTAATTGGGTGACTATAAAGGTGCACTACAGGTATCTCCGAAAGTGTTTGTTGGGTTGACACGGATCGAGACTGGGATTTGTCACTCCGTATGACGGAGAGGTATCTCTGGGCCCACTCGGTAATGCATCATCATAATGAGCTCAAAGTGACCAAGTGGTTGGTCACGGGATCATGCATTCTGATGCAGTAAAGTGACTTGCGATAACGAGACCGAACAAGGTATTGGGATACCGACGATCGAGTCTCGGGCAAGTAACGTACCGATTGACAAAGGGAATTGTATACGGGGTTTGATCGAATCCTCGACATCGTGGTTCAACCGATGAAATCATCGAGGACCATGTGGGAGCCAACATGGGTATCCAGATCCCGCTGTTGGTTGTTGCCCGAGAGTCGTCTCGATCATGTCTGCGTGTCTCCCGAACTTGTAGGGTCTACACACTTAAGGTTCGGTGACGCTAGGGTTGTATGAATATGAGTATGCAGTATACCGAATGTTGTTCGGAGTCCCAGATGAGATCCCGGACGTCACGAGGAGTTTCGGAATGGTCCAGAGGTAAAGAATAATATATAGGAAGTGGTATTTCGGCCATCGGGAAAGTTTCGGGGTCACCCGGTAATGTACCGGGACCACCGGAAGGGTCCCGGGGGTCCACCGGGTGGGGCCACCCATCCCGGAGGGTCCCATGGGCTGAGGTTGAAGGAAATATGCCCTAGAGGCAATAATAAAGTTATTATTTATTTACTTATTTCATGATAAATGTTTATTATTCATGCTAGAATTGTATTAACCGGAAACATAATACATGTGTGAATATATAGACAAACAGAGTGTCACTAGTATGCCTCTACTTGACTAGCTTGTTAATCAAAGATGGTTATGTTTCCTAACCATGGACAAAGAGTTGTTATTTGATTAACGGGATCACATCATTAGTTGAATGATCTGATTGACATGACCCATTCCGTTAGCTTAGCACCCGATCGTTTAGTATGTTGCTATTGCTTTCTTCATGACTTATACATGTTCCTATGACTATGAGATTATGCAACTCCGTTTATCGGAGGAACACTTTGTGTGCTACCAAACGTCACAACGTATCGGGTGATTATAAAGGTGCTCTCTGGTGTCTCCGAAGGTACTTGTTGGCTTGGCGTATTTGAGATTAGGATTTGTCACTCCGAATGTCGGAGAGGTATCTCTGGCCCTCTCGGTAATGCACATCACTTAAGCCTTGCAAGCATTGCAACTAATGAGTTAGTTGCGAGATGATGTATTACGAACGAGTAAAGAGACTTTCCGATAACGATATTGAACTAGGTATTGGATACCGACGATCGAATCTCGGGCAAGTAACATACCGATGACAAAGGGAACAACGTATGTTGTTATGCGGTCGACCGATAAAGAGCTTCAGAGAATATGTAGGAACCAATATGGGCATCCAGGTCCCGCTATTGGTTATTGGCGGAGACGTGTCTCGGTCATGTCTACATTGTTCTCGAACCGTAGGGTCCGCACGCTTAAGGTTTCGATGCTTATATTATGAGTTTATGAGTTTTGATGTACGAAGGAGTTCGAGTCCGGATGAGATCGGGGACATGACGAGGAGTCTCGAAATGGTCGAGATGTAAAGATTGATATATTGGACGACTATATTCGGAGTTGGAAAGGTTCCGAGTGATTCGGATATTTTTCGAGTACCGGAGAGTTACGGAATTCGCCGGGAGAAGTATTGGGCCTTATGGGCCATACGGGAAAGAGAGAGGGCTGCCTGGGCAGGCAGGCTTCTGCCCTAGTCCGAATTGGACTAGGGAGAGGCCGCACCCTCCTTCCTTCCCTTCTCCTCCCCTTCCTAGTCTCCTACTCCTAATACATGGAAGGTCTCCTAGTTGGACTAGGAAAGGGGAATCCTACTCCGGTGGGAGTAGGACTCCCAGTATGCCATAGTAGAGGGCCGCCCTCCCTCCTCCTCTCCTTTATATCTGAGGGCAAGGGCACCCCATGGACACACAAGTTGATCTACGGATCGTTCCTTAGCCGTGTCGGTGCCCCCTCCACCATATTCCACCTCGGTCATATCGTCGCGAGTTTAGGCGAAGCCTGCGCCGATAGAACATCATCATCGTCACCACGCCGTCGTCTTGTGGAACTCATCTCCGGAGCTCGGCTGGATCGGAGGCGGAGATCGTCATCGAGCTGAGCGTGTGCGAGAACTCGGAGGTGCCGTGCGTTCGGTACTTGGATCGGTCGGATCGTGAAGGCGTCGACTACATCAACCGTGTTGTCATAATGCTTCCGCTTACGGTCTCACGAGGGTGCGTGGGCGACACTCTCCCTCTCGTTGCTATATCATCACCATGATCTTGCATGTGCGTAGGAAATTTTTGAAATTACTCGTTCCCCAACAAATGGCATCCGAGCCTAGGTTTTATGGTTTGATGTTATATGCACGAGTAGAACACAAGTGAGTTGTGGGCGATATAAGTCATCTTGCTTACCAGCATGTCATACTTTGGTTGGCGGTATTGTTGGATGAAGCGGCCCGGACCGACATTACGCGTACGCTTACGCGAGACTGGTTTTACCGCCGTGCTATGCACACATGTGACTAGCGGGTGTCAGTTTCTCCAACTTTAGTTGAACCGAGTGTGGCTACGCCCGGTCCTTGCGAAGGTTAAAACAGCACCAACTTGACGAACTATCGTTGTGGTTTTTGATGCGTAGGGCATGTTGTGATGTGATATGGTCAAGACGTGATAAGATATAAGTTGTTGTATGAGACGATCATGTTTTGTTAAAGTTATCGGCAACTGGCAGAAGCCCTATGGATGTCTCTTTGTTGCATAAGATGCAAGTGCCAAATAATTGCTTTACTTTATCGCTATATGATAGCAATAGTTGCAAGAGCAATAGTTGGTGAGACAACCATGTGATGACACATTGATATAGATCAAGATGATGAAGATCATGGTGTCGTGCCGGTGACGATGGAGATCATGACAGTACTTTGGAGATGGAGATCAAAGGCGCAAGATGATCATGGCCATATCATGTCACATATTTTGATTGCATATGATGTTTATCTATTATACATCTTATTCTTGCTTTTATTGATGGTAGCATTTTAAGATGATCTCTCACTAAATTATCAAGAAGTGTTCTCCACAGTATGCACCGTTGCCAAAGTTAAATCGTGCCCGCACACCACGTGATGATCGGGTGTGATAAGCTCTCGTCCATCTACAACGGGTGCAAGCCAGTTTTGCACACGCAGAATACTCGAGTTAAACTTGACGAGCCTAGCATATGCGGATATGGCCTCGTAACATGGAGACCGAAAGGTCGGCGTGAATCATATAGTAGATATGATCAACATAGTGATGTTCACCATTGAAAACTACTCCATCTCACGTGATGATCGGTTATGGTTTAGTTGATTTGGATCACGTGATCACTTAGATGACTAGAGAGATGTCTGTCTAAGTGGGAGTTCTTAAGTAATATGATTAATTGAACCTAAATTTATCATGAACTTAGTCCTGGTAGTATTTTGCAAATTATGTTGTAAGATCAATAACTTGTGTTGTTGCTTTCATATGTTTATTTTGATATGTTCCTAGAGAAAAATTGTGTTGAAAAATGTTAGTAGCAATGATGCGGATTGGATCCGTGATCGAGGTTTATCCTCATTCTTTGCACGTAAGAATTATGTCCTTAATGCACCGCTAGGTGATAGACCTATTGTAGGAGCGGATGCGAGGCGTTATGAGCGTTTGGCTAGCTCAATATGATGACTACTTGATAGTTTTGTGCACCATGCTTTATGGCTTAGAATCGGGACTTCAAAGATGTTTTGAACATCATCGACCATATGAGATGTTCCAGAGTTGAAGTTAATATTTCAAGCAAATACCCGAGTTGAGAGATATGAAATCTCCAACAAGTTCTATAGCTAAAAGATGGAGGAGAATCGCTCAACTAGTGAGCATGTGCTCAGATTATGCGGATACTTCAATCGCTTGAATCAAGTGGGAGTTAATCTTCCGGATAAGATAGTGATTGATGAATTCTCTAGTCACCATCACCAAGTTAGTAGAACTTCGTGATGAACTATAGTAAGCAAGGGATGATGAAAACGATTCCCGAGTTTTTCATGATGATGAATTTGATGAAGGTAGAAATCAAGAAAGAACATCAAGTGTTGATGGTTAACAAGACCACTAGTTTCAAGAAAAGGGCAAAGGGATAGAAGGGAACTTCAAAAGAACGGCAAGCAAGTTGCTGTTCAAGTGAAGAAGCCCAAGTCTGGACCTAAGCCTGAGACTAAGTGCTTCTACTGCAAAGGGAATGGTCACTAGAAGCGGAAATGCCCTAAATATTTGGTGGATAAGGAGGATGGCAAAGTGAACAAGGGTATATTTGATATACAGGTTATTGATGTGTGCTTTACTAGTGTTTATAGTAGCCCCCGAGTATTTGATACTTGTTCGGTTGCTAAGAGTAGTAACTCGAAACGGGAGTTGCAGAATAAACAGAAACTAGTTAAGGCTGAAGTGACGATGTGTGTTGAAAGTAGTTTCAAGATTGATATGATCATCATCGCACACTCCCTATACTTTCCGGATTAGTGTTGAACCTAAATAAATGTTATTTGGTGTCTGCGTTGAGCATGAATATGATTTGATCATGTTTATTGCAATACGGTTATTCATTTAAGTAAGAGAATAAACTGTTGTTCTGTTTACATGAATAAAACCTTATATGGTTACACACCCAATGAAAATGGTTCATTGGATCTCGATCGTAGTGATACACATATTCATAATATTGAAACCAAAAGATGCAAAGTTAATAATGATAGTGCAACTTATTTGTGGCACTGCCGTTTAGGTCATATTGGTGTAAAGCGCATGAAGAAACTCCATGCTGATGGGATTTTGGAATCACTTGATTATGAATCACTTGATGCTTGCAAACCATGCCTCATGGGCAAGATGACTAAGACTCCGTTCTCCGGAACAGTGGAGCGAGCAACTGACTTATTGGAAATAATACATACTGATGTATGCGATCCGATGAGTGTTAAGGCTCGCGGCGGGTATCGTTATTTTCTAACCTTTACAGATGATTTGAGCAGATACGGGGATATCTACTTGATGAAACATAAGTCTGAAACATTTGAAAAGTTCAAAGAATTTCAGAGTGAAGTGGAAAATCATCGTGACAAGAAAATAAGGTTTCTACGATCTGATCGTGGAGACAAATATTTGAGTTACGAGTTTGGTCTTCAGTTAAAACAACATGAAATAGTTTCACAAATTCGTGCCACCTGGAACACCACATCATAATGGTGTGTCCGAACGTCATAACCGTACTTTATTGGATATAGTACAATCTATGATGTTTCTTACCGATTTACCAATATCGTTTTGGGATCATGCATTAGAGACAGCTGCATTCACGTTAAAAAGGGCACCATCTAAATCCGTTGAGACGACACTATATGAACTGTGGTTTAGCAAGAAACCAAAGTTGTCGTTTCTTAAAGTTTGGGGCTGCGATGCTTATGTGAAAAAGTTTCATCCTGATAAGCTCAAACCCAAATCGGAGAAGTGCGTCTTTATAGAATACCCAAAGGAAATTGTTGGGTACACCTTCTATCACAGATTCGAAGGCAAAACATCCGTTGCTAATAAATGGATCCTTTCTAGAGAAGGAGTTTCTCTCGAAAGAAGTGAGTGGGAGGAAAGTAGAACTTGATGAGGTAATTGTACCTTCTCCTTATTGGAAAGTAGTTCATCACGAAATCTGTTCCTGTGACTACTACACCAATTAGTGAGGAAGCTAATGATGATGATCATGTAACTTCAGATCAAGTTACTACCGAATCTCGTAGGTAAACAAGAGTGAGATCCGCACCAGAGTGGTACGGTAATCCTGTTCTGGAAGTCATGTAACTAGACCATGATGAACCTACGAACTATGAGGAAGCGATGATGAGCCCAGATTCCACGAAATGGATCGAGGCCATAAAATCTGAGATATAATCCATATATGAAAACAAAGTATGGACTTTGATTGACTTGCTCGATGATCAGCAAGCCATGTTAAATAAATGGATCTTCAAGAGGAAGACGGACACTGATAGTAGTGTTACTATCCACTAAGCTTGACTTGTTGCAAAAGGTTTTCAACAAAGTTCAAAGGTGTTGAATACGATGAGATTTTCTCACTCGTATCAATGCTTAAGTCCGTCTGAATCATATTAGCAATTGCCACATTTTATGAAATCTGGCAAATGGATGTCAAAACTGCATTCCTTAATGGATTTATTAAAGAAGAGTTGTATATGATGCAACCAGAAGGTTTTTTCAATCCTAAAGATGCTAACAAAGTGTGCAAGCTCCAGCAATCCATCTATGGACTGGTGCAAGCATCTCGGAGTTGGAATATACGCTTTGATAAGTTGATCAAAGCATGTTGTTTTATACAGACTTGCGGTGAAGCCTGTATTTACAAGAAAGTGAGTGGGAACACTACAACATTTCTGATAAGTATATGTGAATGACATATTGTTGATCGGAAATAATGTAGAATTATTCTGCAAAGCATGAAAGGATACTTGAATAAGAGTTTTTCGAAGAAAGACCTCGGTGAAGCTGCTTACATATTGAGCATCAAGATCTATTGAGATAGATCAAGACGCTTGATAAGATTTTCAATAAGTACATACCTTGGCAAGATTTTGAAATAGTTCAAGATGAAACAGTCAAAGAAAAATTTCTTGCCTGTAATGCAAAGGTGTGAAGTTGAGTAAGACTCAAGACCCGACCATGGCAGAAAATAGACAGAGAATGAAAAGTCATTCCCTATGCCTCAGTCATAGGTTCTATAAAGTATGCCATGCTGTGTACCAGATCTATTGTATACCCTGCACTGAGTTTGGCAAGGGAGTACAATAGTGATCTAGGAGTAGATCACTGGACAGCGGTCAAAATTATCCTTAGTGGAATAAGGATATGTTTCTCGATTATGGAAGTGACAAAAGGTTCGTCATAAAGGGTTACGTCGATGCAAGTTTTGACACCGATATGGATGACTCTAAGTCTCGATCTAGATACATATTGAAAGTGAGAGCAATTAGCTAGAGTAGCTCCGTGCAGAGCATTGTAGACATAGAAAATTGCAAAATACATAATGGATCTGAATGTGAAAGATCCGTTGACTAAGATTCTCTCACAAGCAAAACATGATCACACCTTAGTACTCTTTGGGTGTTAATCACATAGCGATGTGAACTAGATTACTGAATCTAGTAAACCCTTTGGGTGTTGGTCACATGACGATGTGGACTATGGGTGTTAATCACATGATGATGTGAACTATCGATGTTAATCACATGGTGATGTGATCTAGATTATTGACTCTAGTGCAAGTGGGAGACTGAAGGAAATATGCCCTAGAGGCAATAATAAAGTTATTATTTATTTACTTATTTCATGATAAATGTTTATTATTCATGCTAGAATTGTATTAACCGGAAACATAATACATGTGTGAATATATAGACAAGCAGTGTCACTAGTATGCCTCTACTTGACTAGCTTGTTAATCAAAGATGGTTATGTTTCCTAACCATGGACAAAGAGTTGTTATTTGATTAACGGGATCACATCATTAGTTGAATGATCTGATTGACATGACCCATTCCGTTAGCTTAGCACCCGATCGTTTAGTATGTTGCTATTGCTTTCTTCATGACTTATACATGTTCCTATGACTATGAGATTATACAACTCCCGTTTATCGGAGGAACACTTTGTGTGCTACCAAACGTCTACAACGTAATGGGTGATTATAAAGGTGCTCTCAGTGTCTCCGAAGGTACTTGTTGGGTTGGCGTATTTCGAGATTAGGATTTGTCACTCCGAATGTCGGAGAGGTATCTCTGGGCCCTCTCGGTAATGCACATCACTTAAGCCTTGCAAGCATTGCAACTAATGAGTTAGTTGCGAGATGATGTATTACGGAACGAGTAAAGAGACTTGCTGGTAACGATATTGAACTAGGTATTGGATACCGACGATCGAATCTCGGGCAAGTAACATACCGATGACAAAGGGAACAACGTATGTTGTTATGCGGTCTGACCGATAAAGATCTTCGTAGAATTTGTAGGAACCAATATGGGCATCCAGGTCCCGCTATTGGTTATTGGCCGGAGACGTGTCTCGGTCATGTCTACATTGTTCTCGAACCGTAGGGTCCGCACGCTTAAGGTTTCGATGGCGCTTATATTATGAGTTTATGAGTTTTGATGTACCGAAGGAGTTCGAGTCCGGATGAGATCGGGGACATGACGAGGAGTCTTGAAATGGTCGAGACGTAAAGATCGATATATTGGACGACTATATTCGGAGTTCGGAAAGGTTCCGAGTGATTCGGTATTTTTCGAGTCTGGGAGAGTTACGGGAATTCGCCGGGAGAAGTATTGGGCCTTATGGGCCATACGGGAAAGAGAGAGGGCTGCCTGGCAGGCAGCAGCGCCTGCCCTAGTCCGAATTGGACTAGGGGGAGGGGCCGCACCCCCTCCTTCCTTCCCTTCTCCCTCCCCCTTCCTAGTCTCCTACTCCTAATACATGGAAGGTCTCCTAGTTGGACTAGGAAAGGGGGAATCCTACTCCTGGTGGGAGTAGGACTCCCCAGGGCGCGCCATAGTAGAGGGCCGGCCCTCCCCTCCTCCTCTCCTTTATATACGTGGGCAAGGGGCACCCCATGGACACACAAGTTGATCTACGGATCGTTCCTTAGTCGTGTGCGGTGCCCCCCTCCACCATATTCACCTCGGTCATATCGTCGCGGAGTTTAGGCGAAGCCCTGCGCCGGTAGAACATCATCGTTGTCACCACGCCGTCGTGCTGACGGAACTCATCTCCGGAGCTCGGCTGGATCAGAGGCCGGAGATCGTCATCGAGCTGAACGTGTGCAGAACTCGGAGGTGCCGTACGTTCGGTACTTGGATCGGTCGGATCGTGAAGACGTACGACTACATCAACCGTGTTGTCATAACGCTTCGCTTACGGTCTCACGAGTGCGTGGGCGACACTCTCCCTCTCGTTGCTATATCATCACCATGATCTTGCATGTGCGTGGAAATTTTTGAAATTACTCGTTCCCCAAGAAGTGGGAGGAAGCCAGCCCATAGTGGGCTGGTGCGCCTCTAGGCCCACCCTGCGCCTAGGGTTGAAACCCTAGGGTGGGGGCGCACCACATGCCTTGGGAGCACTCCTCCCCCTTGGCCGCCGCCCCTTGGGAGATTCAATCTCCCGGGTCGGCGCCCTGGGCCTATATAAAGGAGGGCAGGGGAGGCAGCCGCACTTTGTGCTTGGCGCCTCCTCCCCTGCAACACCTCGTCCTCCTCCCGTAGTCGCTTGGCGAAGCCTGCTGGAGTTCTGCTGCATCCACCACCACGCCGTCGTCTTCTTTGGATCATCATCAACCTCTCCTTCCCCTTGCTGGATCAAGAAGGAGGAGACGTCTCCGTCCGTCGTGTGTTGAACACGGAGGTGCTGTCCGTTCAGCACTTGGACACCGGTGATCTGAATCACGTCGAGTACGACTCCATCATCACCATCCCCTTGAACGCTTCCGCACGCGATCTACAAGTGGTATGTAGATGCAAACTCACTCCCTTGACTCATTGCTTAAATGAACTCATAGATGCATCTTGGTGAAACCGTAGGAAAAATTTTAATTTTCTACAACGTTCCCCAACAATGGCATCATGAGCTAGGTCTATGCGTAGTTCTCTAATGCACGAGTAGAACACAATTTTGTTGTGGGCGTGGATCTTGTCAACTTGCTTGCCACTACTAGCCTTTTCTTGCTTCAGCGGTATTGTGGGATGAAGCGGCCCGGACCAACCTTACACGTACGCTTACGTGAGACCGGTTCCACCGATTGACATGCACTAGTTGCATAAGGTGGCTGGCGGGTGTCTGTCTCTCCCACTTTAGTTGAAGCGGGTTCGATGAAAAGGGTCCTTATGAAGGGTAAATAGAAGTTGACAAAATCACGTTGTGGTTATTCGTAGGTAAGAAAACGTTCTTGCTAGAACCCAATTGCAGCCACGTAAAAGATGCAACAACAATTAGAGGACGTCTAACTTGTTTTTGCAGCGATTGTTCATGTGATGTGATATGGCCAGAAGTTGTGATGAATGATGAATTGTGATGTATGAGATCATGTTCTTGTAATAGGATTCACGACTTGCATGTCGATGAGTATGACAACCGGCAGGAGCCATAGGAGTTGTCTTTATTTTATTTTTGTATGACCTGCGTGTCATTGAAGAACGCCATGTAAACTACTTTACTTTATTGCTAAACGCGTTAGCCATAGAAGTAGAAGTAGTCGTTGGCGTGACAACTTCATGAAGACACGATGATGGAGATCATGATGGTGGAGATCATGGTGTCATGCCGGTGACAAGATGATCATGGAGCCCCGAAGATGGAGATCAATGGAGCTATATGATATTGGCCATATCATGTCACTACTATATAATTGCATGTGATGTTTATTATGTTTATGCATCTTGTTTACTTAGAACGACGGTAGTAAATAAGATGATCCCTTACAAAAATTTCAAGAAGTGTTCTCCCTAAGCGTGCACCGTTGCTACAGTTAAATGCTTCAAGCACCACGTGATGATCGGGTGTGATAGATCCTTACGTTCACATACAACGGGTGTAAGACAGTTTTACACAACAAAACACTTAGGGTTAACTTGACGAGCCTAGCATGTACAGACATGGCCACGGAACACAGAGACCGAAAGGTCGAACACGAGTCGTATGGAAGATACGATCAACGTGAAGATGTTCACCGACGATGACTAGTCCGTCTCACGTGATGATCGGACACGGCCTAGTCGACTCGGATCGTGTAACACTAAGATGACTAGAGGGATGTCTAATCTGAGTGGGAGTTCATAATTTGATTAGATGAACTTAATTATCATGAACTTAGTCTAAAACCTTTGCAAATATGTCTTGTAGATCAAATGGCCAACGCTCATGTCAACATGAACTTCAACGCTTCTAGAAAACCAAGCTGAAAGATGATGGCAGCAACTATCTGGATTTGGGTCCAAACACGAGATCATCCTCATAGCTGCCAGAAACAATATGTCCTAGAAGGACCGCTAGGTGATGCTCCGTCCTAGAGAACCAAGATGTTATGAGCGCTTGGCAGTCTCGTCTTGATGATTACTCCCTCGTTCGATGGCGGCATGCTTTACACTTAGAACCGGGCTCCAAAAGCGTTTTGAGCATCACGGAGCATATGAGATGTTGAAGAGCTGAAACTGGTTTTCCAAGCTCATGCCGGGTCGAGAGATATGATGTCTCCGACAAGTTCTACAATTGTAAGATGGAGGAAAACAGTTACATCGGTGAGCACATACTCAAGATATGCAGGGTTGCACTGGCTGTATGACCCAAATGAACATTAACCTCCCGATGAGGCGGTCATTGATGAATCCTCGATCGCTCCCACCAAGCTACAAGAGCTTTGTGATTAACTACAACATGCAGGGGATGGTGAAGACCATTCCTAAAGTGTTTTCAATGCTCAAGACAGCAGAGGTTGAAATCAAGAAAGAACATCAAGTGTTGATGGTCAATAAGACCACTAAGTTCAAGAAGGGCAAGGGCAAGAAGAACTTCAAGAAGGGCGGCAAGGATGTTGCCGCGCCCGATAAGCCGATTCTTGGGAAGAAGTCAAAGAATGGACCCAAACACGAGATGAGTGCTTTTATTGCAAGGCGAAGGGTCCTTTGGAAGCGAACGCCCCAAATACTTAGCGGATAAGAAGGCCGCAACACCAAAGGTATATTTGATATATATATATGTAATTGATGTGTACCTTACCGATTACTCGTAGTAACTCCCGGGTATTTGATACGGTGCCGTTGCTCATATTGTAACTCACAGCAGAGCTGCGGAATAAGCGGAGACCGGCGAAGGACGAGGTGATGATGCTGCGTCGGGAATGGTTCCAGAGTCGATGTGATCGCCGTCGACGCGCTGCCTCTACATTTACCTCTGGGATTAATTTTGAACCTTAATAATTGTTATTTAGTGCCAAGTTTGAGCATGAACATTGTATCGGGATCTCGTTTAATCTGAGATGGCTACTCATTTAAATCCGAGAATAATGGTTGTTCTATTTATATGAGAGATATGTTTTATGGTCATGCTCCGATGGTCAATGGTTTATTCTTAATGAATCTCGGCGTAATATTACACATATTCATAGTGTGAATGCCAAAAGATGTAAAGTTGATAACGATAGTCCCACATACTTGTGGCATTGCCGCCTTTGGTCACATTGGTGTCAAGCGCATGAAGAAACTCCATCTTGATGGACTTTTAGAGTCTCTTGATTATGAATCGTTTGACACATGCGAACCATGCCTCATGGGCAAAATGACCAAGACTCCGTTCTCGGAACAATGGGCGAGCAACCAACTTGTTGGAAATCATACATACCGATGTAAAAGGTCCAATGAGCATTGAAGCTCGCGGAGGATATCGTTATGTTCTCACTCTCACTGATGACTTGAGTAGATATGAGTATGTCTACTTAATGAAACACAAGTGTGAGACCTTTGAAAAGTTCAAGGAATTTCAGAATGAGGTGGAGAATCAACGTGACCGAAAGATAAAGTTCCTACGATCAGATCATGGAGGAGAATACTTAAGTCACGAATTTGGTACACACTTAAGGAAATGTGGAATCCTTTCACAACTCGAGCCACCTGGAACACCTCAACGTAACGGTGTGTCCGAACATCGTAATCGCACTCTATTGGATATGGTGCGGTCTATGATGTCTCTTACCGATTTACTGCTATCATTTTGGGGATACGCTCTAGAGACAGCTACATTCACTTTAAATAGGGCACCGTCTAAATCCATTGAGACGACACTGTATGAATTATGGTTTGGGAAGAAACCTAAGCTGTCGTTTCTAAAAGTTTGGGGATGCGATGCTTATGTCAAGAAACTTCAACCTGAAAAGCTCGAACCCAAGTCGAAAAAATGCGTCTTCATAGGATACCCTAAGGAAACTATCGGGTATACCTTCTACTTAATATCCGAGGGCAAGATCTTTGTTGCCAAGAATGGATGCTTTCTGGAAAAAGAGTTTCTCTCGAAAGAAGTAAGTGGGAGGAAAGTAGAACTCGATGAAGTACTACCTCTCGAATGGGAAAGTGGTGCAGCTCAGGAAAATGTTCCTGTGATGCCCACACCAACTGAAGAGGAAAACAATGATTATAATCAAGGTACTTCGGATCAAGTTGCTACTAAACTTCGTAGGTCCACAAGGACACGTTCTGCACCAGAGTGGTACGGCAACCCTGTCCTGGAAATCATGTTTTTAGACAACGGTGAACCTTCAAACTATGAAGAAGCAATGGCGGGCCCAGATTCCAATAAATGGCTTCAAGCCATGAAATCCGAGATAGAATCCATGTATGAAAACAAAGTATGGACTTTGACAGACTTGCCCGATGATCGGTGAGCGATAGAAAACAAATGGATTTTTAAGAAGAAGACGGACGCGGATGGTAATGTTACCATTTATAAGGCTCGACTTGTCGCTAAGGGTTATCGACAAGTTCAAGGGATTGACTACGACGAGACATTCTCTCCCGTAGCGAAGCTGAAGTCCGTCCGAATCATGTTAGCAATTGCCGCATACTATGATTATGAGATATGGCAGATGGACGTCAAAACGGCATTCCTTAACGGACATCTTAAGGAAGAACTATATATGATGTAGCCGGAAGGTTTTGTCGATCCTAAGAATGCTAACAAAGTATGCAAGCTCCAGCGATCCATTTATGGACTGGTGCAAGCATCTCGGAGTTGGAACATTCGCTTTGATGAGATGATCAAAGCGTTTGGGTTTATGCAGACTTATGGAGAAGCCTGCGTTTACAAGAAAGTGGGTGGGAGCTCTGTAGCATTTCTCATATTATATGTAGATGACATACTCTTGATGGGAAATGATATAGAACTTCTGGACAGCATTAAGGCCTACTTGAATAAGTGTTTTTCAATGAAGGACCTTGGAGTAGCTGCTTATATATTAGGCATCAAGATCTATAGAGATAGATCGAGACGCCTCATAGGTCTTTCACGAAGCACATACCTTGATAAGATTTTGAAGAAGTTCAAAATGGATCGATCCAAGAAGGGGTTCTTGCCTATGTTACAACGTGTGGGATTGAGCTCGGCTCAGTCCCCGACCACGGCAAAAGATAAAGAAGAGATGAGTGTCATCCCTATGCTTGACCATAGGATCTATTATGTATGCCATCTTGTGTACTGGACCGATGTAAACCTTGCTGTAAGTTTGGTAGCAAGATACCAAAGTAATCCCGCAAGGAACACCGGACAACGGTCAAGAATATCTGAAGTACCGAAAAGGACAAAGGACATGTTTCTCGTTTATGGAGGAGACGAAGAGCTCGTCGTAAAGGGTTACGTCGGCGCTAGCTTCGACTCAGATCTGGATGACTCTAAGTCACAAACCGGATCGTGTATATGTTGAATGGTGGAGCGATGGTGGTGCAACTGCAAGCGAGCGTCGTGGCGGGATCTATGTGTGAAGCGGAGTACATGGCAGCCTCGGAGGCAGCGCATGAAGCGATTTGGGTGAAGGAGTTCATCACCGACCTAGGAGTCATACCCAATGCGTCGGGGCTGATCAAACTCTTCTGTGACAACACCGGAGCTATTGCCCTTGCCAAGGAGCCGGTTTTCACAAGAAGACCGAGCACATCAAGCATCGTTTCAACTCCATCCGTGAAAATGTTCGAGATGGAGACATAGATATTTGCAAAGTACATACGGATCTGAATGTCGCAGATCCGTTGACTAAACCTCTCTCACGAGCAAAACATGATCAACACCGTAACTCTATGGGTGTTCGATTCATCACAATGTAACTAGATTGGTGAGTCTAGTGCAAGTGGGAGATGTTGGAAATATGCCTAGAGGCAATAATAAAAGTATTATTATATTTCATTGTTCATGATAATTGTCTTTTATTCATGCTATAAGCGTATTATCCGGAAATCGTAATACGTGTGAATACATAGACCACAATATGTCCCTAGTGAGCCTCTAGTTGACTAGCTCGTTGTGATCAACAGATAGTCATGGTTTCTGACTATGGACATTGGATGTCGTTGATAACGGGATCACATCATTAGGAGAATGATGTGATGGACAAGACCCAATCCTAAGCATAGCACTAAGATCGTGTAGTTCGTTTGCTAGAGCTTTTCCAATGTCAAGTATCTCTTCCTTAGACCATGAGATCGTGTAACTCCCGGATACCGTAGGAATGCTTTGGGTGTATCAAACGTCACAACGTAATTGGGTGACTATAAAGGTGCACTACTGGTATCTCTGAAAGTGTTTGTTGGGTTGACACGGATCGAGACTGGGATTTGTCACTCCGTATGACGGAGAGGTATCTCTGGGCCCACTCGGTAATGCATCATCATAATGAGCTCAAAGTGACCAAGTGGTTGGTCACGGGATCATGCATTACGATGCAGAGTAAAGTGACTTGCGATAACGAGACCGAACAAGGTATTGGGATACCGACGATCGAGTCTCGGGCAAATAACGTATCCGATTGACAAAGGGAATTGTATCACGGGTTTGATCGAATCCTCGACATCGTGGTTCAACCGATGAAATCATTGAGGAGCATGTGGAGCCAACATGGGTATCCAGAGATCCGCTGTTGGTTATTGCCCGAGAGTCGTCTCGGTCATGTCTGCGTGTCTCCGAACCCGTAGGGTCTACACATAAGGTTCGGTGGCGCTAGGGTTGTATGAATATGAGTATGCAGTATACGAATGTTGTTGAGTCCGGATGAGATCCCGGACGTCACGAGGAGTTTGGAATGGTCCGGAGGTAAAGAATAATATATAGGAAGTGGTATTTTGGCCATCGGGAAAGTTTCGGGTCACCGTAATGTCTGGGACCACCAAAGCAGTCCCGGGGTCCACAGGTGGGGCCACCCATCCCGGAGGGTCCCATGGGCTGAAGTGGGAGGGGAGCCAGCCCATAGTGGGCTGGTGCGCCCCCCTAGGCCCACCCCCTGCGCCTAGGGTTGAAACCCTAGGGTGGGGGGCGCACCACATGCCTTGGGGGGCACTCCTCCCCCTGGCCGCCGCCCCTTGGGAGATTCAATCTCCCAGACCGCCCCACAGGGCCTATATAAGGAGGACAGGGGAGGGCAGCCGTGCCTTGTGCTTGGCGCCTCCCTCCCCTGCAACACCTCGTCCTCCTCCCGTAGTCGCTTGGCGAAGCCTCTTTGGAGTTCTCACAGCATCCACCACCACGCCGTCGTCTTTGCGGATCATCATCAACCTCTCCTTCCCCCTTGCTGGATCAAGAAGGAGGAGACGTCTCCCGTCCCGTACGTGTGTTGAACATGGAGGTGCTGTCCGTTCAGCACTTGGACATCGGTGATCTGAATCACGTCGAGTACGACTCCATCATCACCATCCCCTTGAACGCTTCCGCATGCGATCTACAAGTGGTATGTAGATGCAAACTCACTCCCTTGACTCGTTGCTTAAATGAACTCATAGATGGATCTTGGTGAAACCGTAGGAAATTTTTTAATTTTCTGCAACATTCCCCAACACTACTCGGCGCCACCAAAGAGGTTGTACACTCATCGCATCGCACCTTCTCCTTAACTCGACCTCTCGGCGCCGACGGTGCTCCATCCCGCACCCCCATGGAGCGGCTACCTTGAAGCCGGCGCCGCGGACGACATCTCCACGGCGGCTCTCCCCCAGTGCGAGGCCCCTTCAACGACAGCGTCCATACCAGCTGGATCTGCTGCTGCTACTCTTATACGTCTCGAACGTATCTATAATTTTTGATTGTTCCATGCTATTATATTACCCGTTTTGGATGTTTATGGGCTTTACTTTAGACTTTTATATCATTTTTGGGACTAACCTACTAACCGGAGGCCCAGCCCGTATTGCTGTTTTTTTGCCTATTTCAGTATTTCAAAGAAAAGGAATATCAAACGGAGTCCAAATGGAATGAAACCTTCGGGAGCGTGATTTTTGGAACGAACGTGATCCAGAGGACTTGGAGTGGAAGTCAAGCAATAGCCAAGGCGGCCACGAGGGTGGAGGGCACCCCCCCTACTGGGCACGCTCCCTATCTCGTGGGCCCCTCGGGCGTCCACCGACCTACTTCTTCCTCCTATATATACCCACGTACCCCGAGAACATCAGAACAGACCACGAAAACCTAATTCCACTGCCACAACCTTTTGTATCCGCGAGATCCCATCTTGGAGCCTTCGTCGGTGCTCCGCCGGAGGGGGAATCAATCACGGAAGGCCTCTACATCATCTCCAAGGCCTCTCCGATGAGTTGTGAGTGGTTTACCATGGACCTTCGGGTCCATAGTTATTAGCTAGATGGCTTCTTCTCTCTTTTTGGATCTCAATACCATGTTCTCCTCGATCTTCTTGAAGATCTATTCGACGTAACTCTTTTTGCGGTATGTTTGTCGAGATCCGATGAATTGTGGGTTTATGATCAAGTTTATCTATGAGAAATATTTGATTCTCCTCTGAATTCTTTTATGTGTGATTAAGTTATCTTTGCAAGTCTCTTCGAATTATCAGTTTAGTTTGGCCTACTAGATTGATCTTTCTTGCAAGTTTGGGTTCAATATTGCGGTGTCCTTTCCCAGTGACAGCAGGGGCAGCAAGGCACGTATTGTATTGTTGCCATCGAGGATAAAAATATGGGGTTTATGTCATATTTCATGAGTTTATCCCTCTGCATCATGTCATCTTTCTTAATGCGTCACTCTGTTCTTATGAACTTAATACTCTAGATGCATGGTGGATAGCGGTCGATGTGTGGAGTTATAGTAGTAGATGTAGGCAGGAGTCAGTCTACTTGTCACGGACGTGATGCCTATATACATGAGCATGCCTAGATAATCTCATAATTATTCGCTTTTCTATCAATTGCTCGACAGTAATTTGTTCACCCACCGTAATACTTATGCTATCTTGAGAGAAGCCACTAGTGAAACCTATGGCCCCCGGGTCTATCTTTTATCATATAAGCTTTCAATCAACTTTTATTTGCATCTTTACTTTTCCTATCTATATTATAAAATACCAAAAATATATTTACCTTATCATATTATCTCTATCGGATCTCAATTTCGCAAGTGGCCTTGAAGGGATTGACAACCCCTTTATTGCATTGGTTGTGAGTTCTTGTTTGTTTTTGTAGGTGCGTGGGACTTTTGAGGAGCCTCCTACTGGATTGATACCTTGGTTCTCAAAAACTGAGGGAAATGCTTACGCTACTATTGCTGCATCACCCTTTCCTCATCAAGGAAAACCAACACAAGCTCAATACGTAGCATACTCCGGCTGTCGCTCGCTCGCTCGCGCTGCTGCTGCTCTCCCCTCACTCGTGCTGCTGCTCTGCTCTGACTTAGCTACACTTCAGTTGACTGAATCGACTTTTGGGTCAGTCAATTTTTAGGGGGTGGGGGGCTCGCCGGAGTTAAGGAAAAACCACCCGCAGCGGGGAGGGGGGCTTGCCGGAGATGTACCCCACTATCTATCTTAGGGTTTAGGGTGGGAGCGGGGGGACTAGAGGGCTGGCCGGGGCGGTGGGGCAGTGGCGGACCAGCGGTGGGAAGTTGTTTCGGGGCGTTGAGGTGGCGCGGGGGGGCGGCGATTCGGCCGCTGGTGGCTGGCGGCTCAGGGAGGTGCAGATTGAAGATGAACTGTAGGCCCTCCCTAAACTACATGTCAAGTGCCTCTCTGCTACCATTGCGTTCAGTTTCGACAGTAACATTCAGATTCCACAGTAAATTTCAGCTTCGACAGTTAAGCTCAGAGTCAACAGTTTTTACCTCATTTGTTGTAGTCAGGTGGTTTTTGCTGATATAAATTTTACATCTATTTTACATCATCTATTGGATATGCTATTAGAATCCCACTTGAGATTAACGATGTCTGTCTTATGTTGCTTCAGCCTTGACATCTTACAGCTCACCGGAGCTGCTCCAACGACAGAACGATCCATCACAATAGAGCAGTGCCCTAGACGCCGTCTACAGATTCCTCAGATCTTCCTCCACACCTCTGACAGCCACCTCTGCCTCAACTTCTTCAGCGACCAACCCAATGATGTTGAGGTCGACACAACTACGGCAAAGAGGTTGTACACTTGTTGTATCGCTTATTACTCTACATTCATGTCGATCCATTAGGGCTATTTTGGTTCAACGAAAAAACATAGCAATAGGGAATTTTCCTATTTCACTCTACTATTCAATTATTCATGCATTTTGTTGAAAGGAATGGAGCAAAACATCCACCTGGACCTACTTTTCAAAATCCTATGCATGAAAACAAGACCAGGTGCATTAGTGGCAGAATAGCATTCTAACTGTGCACACTTTCATATGGTTTCACTTTATTTTGGCCATGTTTCTTTGCATTCCTCTACTCTTCCAATTCCTGTGAACCAAACACCCAAGTTGACAGAAATCATGTGTTTACAAATGCTCTGTTTACCATGTGCATTTCTATCCTATTCCGGTGTTTTTCCTATCCCTGCGTTTTTAGAATCATGCAAGCCAAATGAGCCCTTGCAGAATTACTTCAGTTACATGTAGGTGTCGAAGGGAACTTTGTGTGGTTTGTCCTGCTCCTGCCACGACGTCGTCCACCTCACCTGAGCTGCTCCATCGACAGAAGCATCCACCAAACCAAACATCACAACTCCTGACCATCTTTCGCCGCCTCAGATCTCCTTCCCTGCTGCCGGCACCCACCGCAACGCATCACCATCATCGACTCAGCAGATGAACCTAAGGAGTACACGGGTCCACAAGAGAGGCTGCACTCTTTTGTTTCTGCTTATGTTATGCATTGCTTAATATTACCTGCTACTTTATCGTCCTGTTCGCCTCTTAGACTCCAAGTCGGATCCAAATTAATGTTCAAACTTGAGTTCTAAATTAGTTGTGGGGCACATATCGAGGCAGCAATGAATAGTATCTCTGTCTAATATCTGGTTCACCTAGAGTATGCCTATGTTGTTTATCTTGGGTGGGAAACAAATAGTAAAGCAATAATAATCTGTCTTTTTATTAAATTAAAGCAATCATTAGCCTGCTATCATTATTTTTGGATTCATCCACTGGTTGTTACCATCACTCTAAATTTATGTATGCTCTCCTTACATAATCTCACCATATTTTTTACGTATGCATGTCAGATATTGTACACAGTCATGCTGAACATGTAGAGAAAAAGAAAAGAGTTTTGCGTGGCAATACAATGTCATGCAGACATCGCTCCCTGGTGGGTTCAATGACAAACCCTCCCCCCTCTCTAGATTGTAATCCAGAGGAAGATATCTGTTCTAAGGCGGATTCAGACGCAGCTGGCCACTCCTATTTAACCCCCCCCCCAAGGTGTTTGCTCTAACTTGGCATGATGATGTTAGTCATATCATGCATATGTTGCCTTGCAGTGCCTACTTTCGACATCAATATGTCATCTGCTTAGTTTAGACATGTTCTGTAATGCCACCTGTTTAGTTTCAATATCATATATGGGAATTATGCAGTCTCATGTCTTTTAGCCAGCCATAATATATGTGAAATGTGCAATGCCATCCTGTTTAGCCAGGCATCATATATTTGAATGATATCTAGCCCATCCTTTTCTTCATTAAATTTCCATTTGTCGACAATGTTTATACATTAAACTACTCTTCTTGTGAATCAGCCATTTGAGTGGGTGATGGAAAAATCTGGAGTGAAAACAAGGCCTTCAAAGCAGACAGTACTACCTGTCGAAGCTGATCTCTTGCTGGGTCCCGATAGCTTCTCAAAGATGGATTTAGAGACAAATGACCAGTCCTATTCCCCCATCGAGGTGTATGCTCTAACTTGGCACAGTTCTACTGCTCATATCATGCATATGGTGTCTTGTATTAAATAGTTTAGACATCATATACACAATATTCAACACCATGTTCTTAGTTCAGACATCATATATGTGAATGCCCTCTGCTTAGCATATGAATTACATATGTGAATTAAATCATGCGATTGATACGTCTCCAACGTATCTATAATTTTTTATTGTTCCATGCTATTATATTATCTGTTTTGGATGTTTAATGGGCTTTACTATGCACTTTTATATTATTTTTGGCACTAACCTATTACCCAAGGCCCGATGCAATTGTTGTTTTGCCTATTTGATGTTTTTGAAAAAGGAATATCAAACGGAATCCAAACGGAATGAAACCTTCGGGAGAATCGTTTTTGGAACAAACGCAATCCAGGAGACTTAGAGTGGACATCAAGGAAGCAACAAGGTGTCCACGAGGTAGGAGAGCGCACCCAGGGGGTAGGCGTGCTCCCCACCCTCATGGGCCCCTCGTGGCTCCACTGACCTACTTATTTTGCCTATATATACTCATATACCCCGAAAACATCCAGGAGCACCACGAAACCCTATTTCCACTACCGCAACCTTCTGTACCCGTGAGATCCCATCTTGGGGCCTTTTCCGGTGCTTCGCCGGAGGGGGAATCAATCATGGAGGGCTTCTACATCAACACCATAGCCTCTCTGATGATGTGTGAGTAGTTTACCATAGACCTTCGGGTCCATAGTTATTAGCTAGATGGCTTCTTCTCTCTCTTCGATTCTCAATACAAAGTTCTCCTCGATCTTCTTGGAGATCTATTCGATGTAATACTTTTTGCGGTGTGTTTGTCGAGATCCGATGAATTGTGGGTTTACGATCAAGATTATCTATGAACAATATTTGATTCTTCTATGAATTCTTATATGTATGATTTGCTATCTTTGCAAGTCTCTCCGAATTATCAGTTTGGTTTGGCCTACTAGATTGATCTTTCTTGCAATAGGAGAAGTGCTTAGCTTTGGGTTCAATCTTGCGGTGTCCTTTCCTAGTGACAGCAGGGGCAGCAAGGCACATATTGTATTATTGCCGTCGAGGATAAAAAGATGGGGTTTATATCATATTGCTTGAGTTTATCCCTCTACATCATGTTATCTTGCTCAATGCGTTACTCTATTCTTATAAACTTAATACTCTAGATGCATGCCGGATAGCGGTCAATGTGTGGAGTAATAGTAGTAGATGAAGAATCGTTTTGATCTACTTGTCACGGACGTGATACCTATATACATGATCATGCCTAGATATACTCATAACTATGCACTTTTCTATCAATTGCTCGACAGTAATTTGTTCACCCACCATAAGATATGCTATCTTGAGAGAAGCCACTAGTGAAACCTATGGCCCCCGGGTCTCTTTCCATCATATTATATCTCTTTTATTTACATTGCATCTCATTTACTATTTGGCAATCTTTACTTTTAAATCTATACAACAAAAATACCAAAAATATTCATCTTATTATCTCTATCAGATCTCACTTTTGCAAGTGGCCGTGAAGGGATTGACAACCCCTTTATCGCGTTGGTTGCAAGGTTCTTATTTGTTTGTGCAGGTACAAGGTGACTTGCGTGTAACCTCCTACTGGATTGATACCTTGGTTCTCAAAAACTAAGGGAAATACTTACGCTACTTTGCTTCATCACCCTTTCCTCTTCAAGGGAAAACCAACGCATGTTCAAGAGGTAGCAAGAAGGATTTCTGGTGCCGTTGCCTGGGAGGCTTACGCCAAGTTAAGTCAAGATTTGATCTCTCAACAAATCGCCGATTTCTGGCATCGTTGACGGAAAGATCTACGCACAAGTCAAGATATACCAAGTACCCATCACAAACTCTTATCCCTCGCATTACATTATTTGCTATTTGCCTCTCATTTTCCTCTCCCCCACTTCTAAAACGATTTTCAAAAACCTTTGCCTTGTCTTCGCCCCTCTTTCGTTTGATCTTATGTTTGCTTGTGTCTCCATGTGCCTTATTTTTGCTTCCATCTTCTCCTGCTAAAAGTCTATGGATCCTCATACACTTGCTAATCTTTTTAGGAGATCCAGTTATGATGAACCAATTGCTAGTGAGTTGAGTTCACAAGATTATCTTTATGAGGTTTTGCTTGAAATTCGTGAATCTGAAAATTGTGATGAAGAAATTTATGAAGAGATTCATGATATCTCCTTGAATAAAAAGCATGATTGCAATGATGTCATTATAAATTATATTAATGTCAATTATGCTAAAAATATGCAAAACCCTAAGCTTGGGGATGCTAGTTTTGCTATGTCTACTACTTGTTGCAATGATCATGATTGGGGTGATGATGTTTCTTATGATCTTGAAAATTTATTTAAACCCCATGATGAATATGAGATTGATAATAGTGTTTTCAATAATATTGAAAGTGGGTTTGGAAGAGTGTCAACTTTATATCCCACATATTTGGAGAACGTTCAATCTTATGAAATTTTTGATAAAAGTGGGTTTGGAGAGGTCATGACTTTAGTTAATGTTAATCCCACTATTTTTGAAGAGTGTCAACTTCACATGCATGTGGATCGTGTTGAATTTGATTATGATCCCACATGTAATTATTATGAGAGAGGAAAATATGGTTGTATAAATTTTCATGTTACTAAATTACCTCTCGTTATGTTGAGATTGCTATTGTTTCTTTCCACTTCCTTGCATATGGTAGTTTTTGATTCCAATAAGATGCCTATGCATAGGAAGTATATTAGACTTAGATGTTTTTATCACGTGTTTCATGATGCTCTCTTTGCGCTTCAATTCTTGTCTTTCATGTGAGCATCATCGAAATCACAATGCCTAGCTAGGGGCGTTAAATGATAGAGCTTGTTGGGGGGCAACCCAATTTTATTTTTGTTCTTTGCTTTTTGCTCTTGTTTACTAATAAATAATTCATCTAGCTTCTGGTTAGATGTGGTTTTATTTTTTAATTAGTGTTTGTGCCAAGTAGAACCTTTGGGAAGACTTGGGTGAAGTCTTTGCAATCTTGCTGTAAAAAACAGAAACTTTTGCGCTCACGAGAATAGCTAGCATGTTTTACTGGAAACGTGCTTTTCAGTTGATTCTTTTTGCAGAAGATTAATAAACAAATTACCTAGGACTTCCTAATTTGGTAGAATTTTTGGGGTTCCAGAAGTATTAGAGAGTCACAGATTGCTACAGACTGTTCTGTTTTTGACAGATTCTGTTTTTCCTGTGGCGTTTGCTTATTTTGACGAATCTATGGCTAGTATCGGGGGGTATGAACCATAGAGAAGTTGGAATACAGTAGGTTTAACAACAATATAAATAAAGAATGAGTTCATTACAGTACCTTAAAGTGGTGGTTTGTTTTCTTGCACTAACGGAGCTCATAAGATTTTCTGTTGAGTTTTGTGTTGTGAAGTTTTCAGGTTTTGGGTAAAGATTTGATGGATTTTGGAATAAGGAGTGGCAATATCCTAAGCTTGGGGATGCCCAAGGCACCCCAAGGTAAAATTCAAGGACAACCAAAAGCCTAAGCTTGGGGATGCCCTAGAAGGCATCCCCTCTTTCGTCTTCGTCTACCGGTAACTTTACTTGAGGCTATATTTTTATTCACCACATGATATGTGTTTTGCTTGGAGCGTCTTGTATGATTTGAGTCTTTGCTTTCTAGTTTACTACAATCATCCTTGCTGTACACACCTTTTGGAGAGACACACATGAATTGGAATTTATTAGAATACTCTATGTGCTTCACTTATATCTTTTGAGCTAGATAATTTTGCTCTATTGCTTCACATATAGCTTTTTAGAGCATGGTGGTGGTTTTATTTTGTAGAAATTATTGATCTCTCATGCTTCACTTATATTATTTTGAGAGTCTTTTAGAACAGCATGGTAATTTGCTTTGGTTATAAAATTAGTCCTAATATGATGGGCATCCAAGTTGGGTAAAATAAAAACGTTCATATAGAGTGCATTAAATACTATGATAAATTTGATACTTGATAATTGTTTTGAGATATAAAGGTGGTAATATTAGATTCATGCTAGTTGGGTAATTATGAAATTGAGAAATACTTGTGTTAAAGTTGGCAAGTCCCGTAGCATGCATGTATGGTGAACGTTGTGTGACAAATTTGAAGCATGGGGTGTTCTTTGATTGCCTTCCTTATGAGTGGAGGTCGGGATCGCGCGATGGTGAAAGTGCAACTAATCCCCGGGTGGTTTTGGTAATTAATAACAACATATATATCATTGAACTAATCATTTCTTGAGAATATTTCAGAAAGTTCAGTGATATGGGTATGGCAATGACTGATGATGTGGACCCCTCAAAATGCTAAGGAAAACATTGGCAAAAAGCTCAAGACTCCATTTTTGGTTTAGTGATCCAAGATCACATTGAGTCCATAGGAAAGCCAATACTATTAAAAGGGGATGAGGTTATGATGATGATCTGGTTGCTCAAAGTGCTTAGTGATTTATCTCTCGAACTATCAGCAATCTTTCATTCCAACATAAACCCATAAGTAATCTCGGTCCCACCGATTCCAAACTCACCACACCGAGATGAGCGACCTCACCATATACCCAAACCCTAAGAATTTCGGATTTTCCGATTCCAAACTCGGTCATACCGAAATTGGTGTTGCCAAGCTTCTGTAACCATCTGTACTCAAATCGGTGTCACCGAGATGAGAAAGTCGGTCCCACCGAGATTGGCAAACCCTAGACTTTGGAAGAATCGGACTAACCGAGATTGTATTTTCGGTCCCACCGAAAATCCCAACGTTCACAAGATTTGAACTTTCGGTCTCACCGAGTTGTCAACTTCGGTCTGACCGAGATTGGTCAACGTGTGTAGCAGTTGGATTTTGTGTGGAGGCTATAAATACCCCTCCACCTCCTCTTCATTCGTGGAGAGAGCCATCAGAAAGAACTACCACTCCTACCTTACATTTCTGAGAAGAAAACTACCTACCCTTGTGTTGAGATCAAGTTGCTCCACTCCCACCATATGAAGCTTGATCTCTAGCCTTCCCAAGTTGCTTTCCACTCAATCCTTTCTTCCACCACAGCAAAATCAGTGAGGAGAGTTGAGTGTTGGGGAGATTATCATTTGAAGCACAAGAGCAAGGAGTTCATCATCACCAACCCCATCTATTACCTTTTGGAGGGTGGTGCCTCCTAGATTGGTTAGGTGTCGCTTGGGAGCCTCCGTCATGATGTGGAGTTGAACCAAGGAGTTTGTAAGGGCAAGGAGATCGCCTACTTCGTGAAGATCTACCCCGAGTAAGGCTAGTCCTCCGTGGGCGTAAGCCATGATGGCATAGACAAGGTTGCTTCTTCGTGGACCCTTCGTGGGTGGAGCCCTCCGTGGACTCTCGCAGCCGTTACCCTCCGTGGGTTGAAGTCTCCATCAACGTGGATTGATGATAGCACCACCTATCGGAACCACGAGAAAAATCTCCGTGTCTCCAAATTGCGTTTGCTCTTCTCCACCTCTCATTTACTATACGTGCAATTTACTTTCCGCTGCCACAACTCTAGAATTGCATGTGTAGGGTGATACTTGACTTGGTCATCATTGTGAACTTGCTAAAAACTTGCTCTAATCAAAAGGCGAAACTTTTAAGTTGTCAAGTAGTCTAATCACCCCCCCTCTAGACATACTTCCGATCCTACAGATGGTTAACTCCTACCAACCCTTCCCCTAGGAGCATGCATAGTAGTACTTTGCTTTGAGGGCTAATAAACTTTTGCAATAAGTGTATGAGTTCTTTATGACTAATGTGAGTCCATGGATTATACGCACTCTTACCCTTCCGCAATTTTCTAGCCTCTACGATACCATGCATTGCCCTTTCTCAACTTGAGAGTTGGTGCAAACTTCGCCGGTGCATCCAAACCCCGTGATATGATACGCTCTATCACACATAAACCTCCTTATATCTTCCTCAAAACAGCCACCATACCTACCTATTATGGCATTTCCATAGTCGCCCCGAGATATATTGCCATGCAACTTTCCACCATTCCATTTATTATGACACGCTCCATCATTGTCATATTGCTTTGCATGATCATGTTGTTGACATTGTATTTGTAGCAAATCCACCTTTATATTTCTTTCATGCATGTCGCTCTTGATTCATTGCATATCCCGGTACACCGCCGGAGGAATTCACATAGAGTCATATTTTGTCCTAAGTATTGAGTTGTAATTCTTGAGTTGTAAATAAATAGAAGTGTGATGATTTCCATTATTAGAGCATTGTACCATGTGAGGAAAGATGATGGAGACTATGATTCCCCCACAAGTCGGGATGAGACTCCGGACGAAATATAAAAAGAGAAAAAAAGAGGGGGAAAAGAGGCCAAAGAAGCCCAAATAAAAAATGAGAGAAAAAGAGAGAAAGGACAATGTTACTATCCTTTTTTCCACACTTGTGCTTCAAAATAGCACCATGATCTTCATGATAGAGAGTTTCTTATTTTGTCACTTTCATATACTAGTGGGAATTTTTCATTATAGATCTTGGCTTGTATATTCCAATGATGGGTTTCTCAAAATGCCCTAGGTCTTCGTGAGCAGGCAAGTTGGATGCACACCCACTTAGTTTCTTTTTGATGAGCTTTCATACATTTATAGCTCTAGTGCATCCATTGCATGTCAATCCCTACTCCTCGTATTGACATCAATTGATGGGCATCTCCGTAGCCCGTTGATTAGTCGCGTCAATGTGAGACTTTCTCATTTTTTGTTTTCTCACATAATCCCTATCATCATACTCTACTCCACCCATAGTGCTATGTCCATGGCTTTTGCTCATGTATTGCGTGAGGGTTGAAAAGGCTGAAGCGCATTAAAAAGTATGAACCAATTGCTTGGCTGAAACCGGGTTTGTGCATGATGGGAGCATTTTGTGTGATGAAAATGAAGCATGGCCAAACAATATGATTTTGTAGGGACAAGCTTTCTTTGGCTATGTTATTTTGATAAGACATAAACTGCTTGGTTAGCATGGTTGAAGTATTACTATTTTTATGTCAATATTAAACTTTTATCTTGAATCTTTTGGATCTGAACATTCATGCCACAATAAAGAGAATTACATTGAAAATTATGTTAGGTAGCATTCCACATCAAAAATTCTGTTTTTATCATTTACCAACTCGAGGATGAGCAGGAATTAAGCTTGGGGATGCTTGATACGTCTCCAACTTATCTATAATTTTTGATTGTTTCATGCTATTATATTATCTGTTTTTGATGTTTAATGGGCTTTACTATGCACTTCTATATTATTTTTGGGACTAACCTATTAACCGAAGGCCCAGTGCAAATTGCTGTTTTTTTGCCTATTTCAGTGTTTCGTCGAAGAGGAATATCAAATGGAGTCCAAACAGAATGGAACCTTTGGGAGAATCGTTTTTGGAACAAACGCAATCCAGGAGACTTGGAGTGGACGTCAAGGAAGCAACGAGGCAGCCACGAGGTAGGAGGGCGCGCCCAGGGGGTAGGTGAGCCCCCCACCGCCGTGGGCCCTCGTGGCTCCACTGACCTACTTCTTTTGCCTATATATACTCATATACCCCGAAAACATCCAGGAGCACCACGAAACCCTATTTCCACCGCCGCAACCTTCTGTACCCATGAGATCCCATCTTGGGGCCTTTTCCGGCGCTCCGCCGGAGGGGGAATCGATCACGGAGGGCTTCTACATCAACACCATAGCCTCTCCGATGATGTGTGAGTAGTTTACCACACACCTTCGGGTCCATAGTTATTAGCTAGATGACTTCTTCTCTCTCTTTGATTCTCAATACAAAGTTCTCCTCGATCTTCTTGGAGATCTATTTGATGTAATACTTTTTGCGGTGTGTTTGTCGAGATCCGATGAATTGTGGGTTTATGATCAAGACTATCTATGAACAATATTTGATTCTTCTCTGAATTCTTATATGGATGATTTGATATCTTTTCAAGTCTCTTCGAATTATCAGTTTGGTTTGGCCTACTAGATTGATCTTTCTTCCAATAGGAGAAGTGCTTAGCTTTGGGTTCAATCTTGCGGTGTCCTTTCCCAGTGACAACAGGGGCAGTAAGGCACGTATTGTATTGTTGCCATCGAGGATAAAAAGATGGGGTTTATATCATATTGCTTGAGTTTATCCCTCTACATCATGTCATCTTGCTTAGTGCGTTACTCTGTTCTTATGAACTTAATACTCTAGATGCATGCTGGATAGCGGTCAATGTGTGGAGTAATAGTAGTAGATGCAGAATCATTTTGATCTACTTGTCACAGATGTGATGCCTATATACATGATCATGCCTAGATATTCTCATAACTATGCGCTTTTCTATCAATTGCTCGACATTAATTTGTTCACCCACAGTAAGATATGCTATCTTGAGAGAAGCCACTAGTGAAACCTATGGCCCCCGGGTCTCTTTTCCATCGTATTATATCTCTTTTATTTACATTGCATCTCGTTTACTATTTTGCAATCTTTACTTTTCAATCTATACAACAAAAATACCAAAAATATTTATCTTATTATCTCTATCAGATCTCCCTTTTGCAAGTGTCCGTGAAGGGATTGACAACCCCTTTATCGCGTTGGTTGCAAGGTTCTTATTTGTTTGTGCAGGTACAAGGCGACTTGCGTGTAACCTCCTACTGGATTGATACCTTGGTTCTCAGAAACTGAGGGAAATACTTATGCTACTTTGCTGCATCACCGTTTCCTCTTCAAGGGAAAACCAACGCATGCTCAAGAGGTAGCAGCGATCCTGGTTACTTAGATAACATGTATGTGAATTATGTCATGCGATCCTGTTTAGTTACTCATCATATCTTTGAATTATGTTATGCTATGCTATCCAGTTTAGATAGATATCATATATGTGAAATTATGTCATGCTATCCATTTTAGTTAAACAATATACATGTCAACTATTTCGTGACCTTTTTTCCACACTATCTATTACATCTGTCTCTCATACAATGTCTGTACATTCAACTATGTTTCCTGTTTATCAGCCATTTGAATTGGAGCGGGTGATGCCAGTATCTAGCAGAGTAAAAACACAGTCTTCAAATAAAACAGTGCTACCTCTTGGTGGAGATAGCACCCTGGTTGTACATGCATGAGAACCAACCCTACCACACATAACCCAGACTCTCGTAGATTTTACCCCTACTGCAATGGACAGAGAACCAACTTCACCCAATCTAACCCCAACCCCAGCAGATAGTAACTCAGTTTCTGTTGACACAGCACCATCTCCACCATAGAGCTCCCAAACAAGAGCAGTTAGTAAGGCAGATCCATTGCCCAAAGGGCCAGTACTACCATGGCGAACCCCAACTCCACCAGTTAATACGCCTATTCCTGTGGAGGAAGCGCATCCAGCCAGTCGTAGTTTAGCATCTATCATATTTGATGTTGTTAAATCCTATGTGTGTATCTTCCCATCTTGGAAATCTATAGAGATACTAAACTCCCACGATTTGAAGCGATCTGGTGCTTCGGGGTTTATGGGATCGTTGTGGAACATGTATGTAAGGTTGTGGGACATGTTTGTTGCTTAGTTTTATTTCCCCTTTTCTCTTTATTTCCTTACAAGTTTTAATTATGAGCGCTTATTAAAATTTGTGAACATTAAAAATAAAAAATATATATATTTTTAGCTTCATTAATATTTATTACATTCATGAGTATTTTGAAGTTCACGGCTATTTTTAAAGTTTGTGAACATTTTTAAAATTTAAAACTTGTTTCATTTGCCAATGTTTTTTAATCCATGAATATATTTTAAACTCATATAAATTTTCTACAAATCATGGTTTTGTAAATTCACATATTTTTGGAAAATCCTTGAACATATTTTAATTAAACTAACCTATTTATTTTAAAAAACATAATCATTTTTTTGAGCGAGCAGTGAGGCGAGCAGACAAAAGCTAACCGACTGAGAGGAACAGAGAGTCAAACTAAGCGAGCGAAATCTCATGGACCGATCCATGTGAGTGTTATAGCAACAATTCCATGACTTTAGCGTGGATAGGACCTCTCAAGAGGCTCAAACCACCACCACCAATTGGCACCGAGACTGACACGTGTAAAGACACCGCAACGACACACCAAAAAACTTCATTCTCCTCTAGGAAATGTTGTCTCCAACAAAAACCCGGCACGATATACTAATGAAAAAAACACCTTTATAATGTAATTAAAACAAAAGACAACATTGATAAAAACCCCAAAAAAGCAACCGACCGTGGCACTCTACTAGATATAAAAGAATTAATCTCACGAGTGAAGAACAGCGCGGTGAAGCGCGCGTTAGCCTCTAGTATTATACTGAAGATGAAGGAAAATGTCAGCTGCAGGTGTTTGTCCAGGAGTTATGTGTAAGTAATGTTATTCATGGCAATTACTTTGCTTTGTCCCATACATCCTACCTCCATGATGGTTATAATACATCAAATTTTCCTATTTTTCTCTATAGAGAAGGATCGATTTGGAAACTCGGGATGAGGTAACATGTGCTAATACCTCTGCTATCTTCAAGAATGCTTGGTGGTAGTATCGGAATTACCTGAAGAAAATGTACTTCACCGGCAAAGAAACTCATCAAATTCCCTTACGTTCTCCTGAGACACATTTACTGGACGATGACTGGGAACGCCTTGTTCTTTACTGGTCCCGAACTAAGAATGTGGTAAGGTCTATGAGCTCATTTTCTATTTTTAAGTAATATATTCTTGCGTATTATTGTACTCTGTTCATGTAGAACAAGTGCCTAAACCTGAAGAACAACTATTCTAATTTAAGATTCCATTGCTATCGTGCATACTGCTTTGCTCTTGTATCACTATATTTACTCATACAAACTTATTTTTAAATTGAAGGATCCAATCGAAACTCCAATGGCACAGTAGGTATGTTCACGCATGTTTCTTTAATAGGTTTGCTCTTATCAATTGCTCTGTTGATTTCAATTTCAATTGTGTATACAATTGACTTCTCATATCATGCACATTACTAGCATCACAATAGAGCCAATAGTGTTGTTGTACATGTAGACTCATGGTACCTGAGGGAGTCCTGGACTAGGGGGTGTCCGGACAGCCGGACTATCATCGTCCGCCGGACTCCAAGACTATGAAGATACAAGATTGAAGACTCCGTCCCGTATCCGGATGGGACTTTCCTTGGCGTGGAAGGCAAGCTTGGCAATACGGATATGTAGATCTCCTACCATTGTAACTGACTTTGTGTAACCCTAGCCCTCTCCGGTGTCTATATAAACTAGGGGGCTTTAGTCCGTAGGACATAACATCCATTACAACAATCATACCATAGGCTAGCTTCTAGGGTTTAGCCTCCTTGATCTCGTGGTAGATCCACTCTTGTAATACACATCATCAATATTAATCAAGCGGGACGTGGGTTTTGCCTCCATCAAGAGGGCCCGAACACAGGTAAAACATCGTGTCCCTTGTCTCTCGTTACCATTTGCCTAGACGCACGCACGATTCGGGACCCCCTACCGAGATCCGCCGGTTTTGCGCCGACATTGGTGCTTTCATTGAGAGTTCCTCTGTGCCGTCACCGATAGGAAGGATGCCTTCTCCGTCTTCAAGGGCGGTATTTTATCAAAGGAGCCTTGGCCGCCGCCAAACTATACTGACTAGGTGGTTTTCTTATGACCGCTGTCCGCCACCGCTTCGACAATGACTTCTCAAGTCGTCAAAAGCAATCTTCACGTCAGCTCGAATTTGCCGGCGGTTGGATCAATAGAGCTCTCGTCATCAACGAGCTCTTGGATCGCATCGCCGCCCTAAGTCGCTTCTGACTACAATCAGATTGGGCTTAAAACCGATCGAGAGATTAACTCTCCCGGGTCACCCGCCACGTAGCGATGGTAGAGGAACAATGCGGCGACTCTTCCCCTGTATTGAAAACTAGCCATGTCCGGGCTCCCGAACCCTCCATGCCGGATTCCCGCGGAGGGACGGACTTCGATCGAGCACTGAACTTAAAGTCAGGCATCATTCCGGACTCATTGGACAACATCCAGCAATCCAAGCTTCCAAATTTGGAAACTTCCCGGCCTTCGAGCCTTGAGATGGGTGGGGTTCCGGACTTAATTCCACTCACCCGCCCAGACATATGCGATCTATCTCTAATCCGGCAAGAGCCCGCTGAAGCAATACATCACTCTTGGGCGATTCCTCCTGGTTATGGACAGGATAAAGGACTGCCGAGAGGAAAACGCAATCTCAATTTTTTGCAATAATTGCACGGACGAGGGAATCCTGAACGCCGTTAGCCGTCATGAAATCACACGCTTCGCCGACCTGGCGTCCATAGTACGAAAGTACTGTGCGATGGAGAATTTCCAGAAAACCGAAAATAAATTTTGGGACAATTATTTGAATATAACCCTAGTCCGCAACAAAAGGGTGCATTACACGCAGGCACCGGACACAAAAATCAAAAAGCAAAAACCCCCATAGAGGGCACGAAACCATAATGGTGGGATGGCTTAGCGGACCCTGCAAAATTCACAGTACAGAAGGCGCCGTCCCAACACATAGCCTTCGAGCATGTTGGATATTACGGCAGGTGGCCAAAAGTGGCGAGCTTCTAGCCCCGAAAACCACTCCAACAATACCGATGCAGTATCAACGATCTTCGAGACTTTCGCATCAAATAATATCACGAAACGAACAATCCGCAGCCTTGCGAAGTCTACCAAGTAGCAACAACAAATCCATGGGCGAGACTGCCATCACCTTCAATACCAGCGATTTAACCTAAATTCGAGCGGCCCGAGCACCGGCCGCCTTTGGTACTTAGTCCAATAGTGGACGGCTTTCGACTTACAAAGGTCCTCATGGATGGCGGTAGCAGATTAAACCTCATCTACGAGGAAACCCTTCAAAAAATGGAAATAGACTGGAGCTGCATTGAGCGAAGCAGCACTACCTTCAGAGGAATAATCCCTAGCCGGGAAGCACGCTGCACAGGAAAAATCACACTTGATGTGGTGTTCGGCTCGCCGGACAATTACAAATCCAAAGAAGTCACGTTCCAAGTGGCCCCATTCAACAGCGGATATCACGCTATACTAGGACGAGAGGCATTCACAATTTTTCAAGCCGTACCCCATTACGGGTACATGAAGCGCAAAATGCGTGGGCCCGGTGGAATAATCACTCTCGTTAGTGATCCAGACATAGCACTCCGCGCCGAAAACAAGACAGCCGCATTAGCCCTGGAGGCACTATCCGAAGCCCTAGCGGCAGAAGAACTCACCGCGCTGCGCTCTACGGTGCATAGGGACGACGTGATACTCGATAAGAGATCCAAGTCCACCTCCTTTAAACCAGCGGAAGAAATAGTAAAATTCCAGGTCCATCCAATGGGCCCGACAAAGACGGCCTCCATCGGGGCACAATTGAACACTGATGTAGGCGCCGCCTTTGCAAGAATTCCCGGAAAATTGGGACATTTTACTTTGGCACCCTCGAATATGCCCGAATCCCATGCAGATTGGCGAGAACACAGCCTAAACATCCTAAAGGATTCAAGCCATCAAACAGGCTCTTCGACGATTTTCGAACCCAAAAGACGAGGCAATGGGAGAAGAGCTAGCCAAACTATTGGAAGCCGGATTCATCGGAGATATCAAACATCCGGATTGGCTAGCAAACCCGGTAATGGTACCAAGAAGGACAAATCCTGGCGCCTATCGTCGATTTTAAAGACCTCAACAAGACCTGCCCAAAGGATCCTTCCCCCCCCGCATCGACCGGATAATTGATGCTACCGCGAGAACACGATTCATTGTGCTTCCTTGACGCATACTCCGGCTATCATCAAATCAAGATGGCGGAAGCGGGCCAAGCCGCAACGGCATTCATCACTCCATATGGACCATTCTGCTTCAACACAATGCCCTTCGGACTTAAAAATGCCGGCGCAACATATCAACGCATGATTCAAACATGTCCGCCACCCAGATCGGCAAAACAGTGAGAGGCATCGTGAGACAACGTGGTCGTCAAAACCAAACACGTCGAAACTCTAGTAGACGACTTGAGGCTCACATTCGACAACCTCGAGCATATGACATCAAGTGAATCCGGAAAAATGCGTTTTTGGCGTACCAGCCGAAAGCTCACAGGCTTCATTGTATCCGTAGAGTAATTGAAGCAAACCCAGCCAAGATCCGAGCTCTGTCACAGCTAGATATCCCAAAAGACCTCAAGCAAATACAAAAATTGATCGGATGCGTGGCGGCTCTAAGCCGCTTTATCTCCATCTAGGAGAAAAGGCATTGCCCTCTACCGCCTCCTTAGGCGCACGAACACCAGTGGGCGGATCTGCCACTTCTTGGGACTCGAAGAAATAAAAGCCATCTTGGCAACAAATCCGGTCTGGCTGCGCCCAACCTCGGCGAACCAATGTTGTTATACATCGCAGCAACACATCAAGTTGTAAGCACGGGTACTCGTCGTCGAGCGAGAGGCGAAGGGCATAAATTCCCTCTTGAAAACCGGTGTACTACGTATCCTTGTGTTAACCCCTGCAAGTCTCGTTACCGCACTATCAAAAGATAGCGTATCACGGTGTTTATAGCATCCGGAAGCTCCGACACTACTTTCAAGAGTGTTCGATAACATGGCCTCAAGTACCACTCAATGACATTATAAACAACCGCGACGCAAGCAGCAGGATTGCAAAATGGGCCATTGAGCTCTTACCATTCGATATAACTTACAAACCTCGTGAGCTATAAAGTCACAAGTTTTGGCTGACTTTGTCGCTGAATGGACCAAAGTCAACTCCTAAAAGTGCGGCGCATACTCCAATGGATTATGCACTTGGACGGCTCTAAAATGTTGGCGGATGGGGGCTGGCGTCGTATTGACGTCCCCGACCGGGACACAAAGATAATCGTACTTCAAATAATGTACACGGACTCCAACAACGTGGCGAATCTGAGGCCCTTTACATGGTCTCCGGATGGCAATCTCCATGGGCATTCAGCGCCTAGAGGTGCGCGAATTCAAACCTTGCAATATCCCAAATAAATGGAGACTTGACGCCAAGGATCCAAAAATGGCAGCATATCATAGCGCTGTCCTAAAATGTCACCGGTTTGAAGGACTTGAATTCCATCACGTGGCCGAGATAATAACCAAGCAGCCGACGTCTTGTACGCATCGGCGCAAAACGTGACGATGTCCCTCAAACATCTTCTGGAATGGCTCTTCAAGCCATCCGTACTATGGGAAGAGGAGTCGGAAGCGACAAACCGGAAAAAACCGCGCCAACCGGCGATTCAGTCGATGACACAACACCTTCAGCCCACGACATATGGCGATGTCGCCCGTGGAAAGAACCTTTCCTAGCCTACTTGCTTAGGCAGGAACTTCCCAAAGACCAAAATGAGGCCCATTTGCATAGTCCGTGATCTAAAGCCTACAAGGTCCATGAGGAGAACTTTATAAGAAAAGCACAACCGAGTCCTTCAAAGGTGTATCTCCGAAGAGGAAGGGCGAAACCTCTGGCTGAAATTCATGCGGACTAGGCGGACACCACGCAGCAGCCCGGCCCTTGTAGGAAAGGCATTCCGTCAGAGATTTTATTGGCCGACGGCCGGGCGGATCTCGGGACTTAGTCCAAAGATCGTCGGTTGTCGACTCTTTGCTAATCGAGCCATATGCCACCCACCCCTCAAAACTATACCCATTACCGGCGTTCGCGGTGCAGGGGCTTGACATGGTTGGACCCTTAAAGGGGGACCCACAAGCAAAGGTACCTATTGGTCATGGTGGATAAGTTCACCAAATGGATAGAGGCCAAACCACCAAAACAATGATGTACGGACCGGTGATAGACTTTATATCCGGGGTAGTACACCGTTATGGTGTCCCCACAAAGCATCATCGCGATAGCGGCACGAACTTCACGGCCGATCGAGGTTAAGTCATGGTGCAAAAACATGGGCATTAAGCTCGATTACGCTTCAGTCTATCATCCTCAAACCAACGGTCAAGTGGAACGAGCAAATGGTCTAATAATGAGTGGCCTTAAACCCAGACTAGTGCGGTCACTTACGAAATCTGACATGCACTGGGTAGAGGAGCTCGACTCCGTGCTCTGGGGGCTGCGGACAACGCCCAACCGTTCTACCGGATTCACACCATTTTTTATGGTATACGGTGCGAGGCGATTACGCCTGCGACATTATTCATGACTCACCTCGAGTGCGCATGTATGAAGAAAGAGAGGCCCAGGTGGATCGGCGGGACAGCTTGGGCGCGTGGAGGAAAAACGCGACATCGCCAAGGCTCGTTCCGCATTCTATCGGCAGCGAGCTCAAAGATATCAAAGCGAAGTACGAGCCAAGACTTACAGCGTCGGCGAACTAGTTCTCGCTGCGGACAAGAAAAAGGACAAGCTCAAGCCCAAATGGGAGGGGCCTTCATTATCGATCAAGTCTGACCGGCGGAGCGTACCGTCTCTGAAATGCATCGGACAACCGACTCGAGCGAACCCATGGAGCGCAGCCCACCTCAGAAGATTCTATGCCTAGCGCCGGACTAAGAGTTCGTCCCCTTCCCCCGTCCAAATTTTTACACTTCAGTTGTCTTTTGTTTCTCTTTCTTCTCTTAACCCTTGTACTAAAAAGCCCTTAAGGGCCTACTTGCGCATTGTTCGCATACACTTGATGTGCCATCCGCACTCATTATACACAGGGGCTTCTTTTCGAAGCTCAATTATAAGGGCTTCATGCCCGGCACATGTGTCAAGCTTCCACATGTACCTTTTACTCACCATTATATGCATCGATATGACTTAAGTTTTGGCCAAGCTAGGTTGCTGGCTCTGTGCTTACCCCTCGTTCCCGATTGTTCGGCTAGGAGGTAAAGGAGCACCTCTGCGATTATTCTTGCCGGGTCGGCGGATGTGTACCTCGGTGGGTGAAGCGAAAGCTAAGCGTTCTTAAGGGAATATTCGGTCGGTGACTTGAAAGATGATTTTTAGCTACTTATTTATCTGCCCCGGATGTTTTTTGCTTTTTCACGATGCGGACATGCACTTTAGGGCATGCCTCGAGAAAGGAACCCTTAACGGAACTATTCTCCTGGAAGATGTTTCTTACTAACCATGAAATATAACATAACTAGTTGACCCCTCGCTGGTCTCCATGCATACCCGGTTGTTTCTTAACCAAGAAGGTATTCGACACACTCAGGACTCTAGGGTCGAGGTTGAAGCGAAAAGGTCGGCAAAGACAAACGATCTACAATCCGGCTAGAAGGCGTTTCACATGTCATTTTAAAAATACATTGTCAAATCTACTGACTGTATTCCTCCTCAATCCCGTCTAATAGGCTGTCTAATTTACAGTCCCGTTGGGAAAATTAAGCGGCCAACTCTACTTGGCCATATACTAAACTCACAGGGATCTCCTTCCCATCGGGCCCCACAGGTCCGACCTCGGCCATGTGGTTGGGATCCGCCTTCTTGTACAGCGTCTTCACCATGGCCCAAGCCTCCCTGGCACCTTGGCGGCAAGCCAAAATCTTCCATAAGCAAGCGCTGCCGCCTCCTGAAGCTTCTCCATAAGCTCCCCAAGGGCCTCGGGTAGGGAGAGGGCTGGCCATAAAGCACAGACGACGCCGCTCATTGCTGCCGAACTCGTTCGAGCATTTGCAACAACTTCGAAGTTGATCACCCGTTGATATGGGCATCTCCTCCGCCAGAGCGACTGTGAGTATACCTACAAGACATATTTTGTCAATTGACTTCCTCGCCGAACTCTTCTTTTCAAAGGAGTCCGCTCAAGCACTTACTATAGATGCCGACAAGCCGCCGATTCTCCTTAACGGAGCCGGACAGCTCGGCCAAACGCCTTCAGCTCTTCTCCAAGCTGGGCGTGGGCATCTTGGAGCTTGTTCCTTTCTTGCTGCACTCTATTCAGCACCCTCTCGCCGACCTTCACCGGCGCGATGATTCTGCTGTCCGGATCTTGTCGGCAAAGACCGCAATGTCATTATTAGACTTGCGCATACGCCGCCTGGCGCTATTTTTTTAAAAAAGTGTTACCGGGAGGGGCCTCGTGTTTCCTCTGCGGCGACAAATCTTGACCTCAAGTTGGGCCTTGCACTCTTGCAGCTCTGAGACAGTTGGGTATTCTTCTCGGTAAGATCCTGCATTTCAAATGATCCTTAAATTAGTCAACATAACTACTTTAAGTCTCGGGGCTCTTGGCATATATTCTTGCTAAATTCTTTTACCGTATGTCTTTCACATCTTTGCTCCGTGGCTCTGGTAAAACCATCTTGAGCAGCACGGAGGTGCGCGTCCCAGCGTTAAAGGCATTTAACCTCGGGGAAGAAGCAGCGTCACGAAATCTGTCGTGGCGCCTATGGTTCATGGCGCTCTCCACCTCAGACTTGGTGGCGGACAACCTGTCAGCATCCTCTGTTGCAGGAGTGTCCGGCTCGCGCCTTGCGCTCGCCTCCCCCTCCAAACCGGGTGCTGGAGCCTGGCTGGTAGAGGTTGGATTGGCAACCTCCACGCCCACAGTCCGGCGGGCGCTTTTTCTCCTACAAAGATCATGAGCACTCAAACGCTTCCTAGGAATGTTGCTCCGAATAATCAACTGCGAGCTATACCTTTGCGGCGACGTTTCAGTCCGCGCCGCGCTCCTCTTCCGCCTACTGGTCCGGACTAGCCTTTGTTGGTCAGCCGCCGCGGGCTCGGCTTCCCGCCTTGAAGGCGCTTCCTACAAAACACCATCGTACGGGAAGGTCAGAAATGAGCAAGGAAGAGATAATGGTGTCAGGACTTCCGTCACAATCACCTGGGAAGCCGGATATAGTCCGGGTAGTCAGCTGTAATGGCGACTAAAGCATTATCCATGCTGAGCTGGTGGAACACCCCGTCGATTAGCTCCACTCAATGTCGAGATCCTCTTGGAGGCGGATTACAGGATCTCTCGGATCCTCGGGCTGCGGAGCTGGACTTATCATGTCCTCCACAATCCGGCGCAGTTCCTCGCGAAGAACATAATATAAGAAGCTTAAACTTTGAAAGCATGGGTGGGACCCTTAAAGTGTTTGCTTACCCAGCGCCGAGGTTATTCATGGAGAACCCATTCAAGGGGTTCGTCTCAAGGAAGTCCTCCTCCCCTTATACAGGCGGACGGGATCTGCACGGATCCTCGGCGAATCCGATCCTTCTGCGCCATGAAGGGTGGCATCGTCTTCCCGTTGAAATCCCACATGGGGTGGGCCAGTATTGCGATGGCTGCACCCCAGCGTAATGCATGTTGCCATGACTCCAACCATGGTCAACCCGAATGGGCGATAATCTTATTCGCCCATCGGATAATGGGCGCTCTCGTCTTCCTCCGGTTAGGGGCTCATGGCGCCAACTAAGCGTTCTTCGAGGAGCGATCTTGAACTCCGGGAGGCCGATCCGAATAGGGTCGATGGCGGGCGTCTTCTATGTAAACCATTCAAGGCGGTCTTGGGCGCCTTCTTAGGGGTTCGGATGGATATCCGGTCCGGCAATCGCCATATTTGGCGCCGCCCACTTGATATATGGACCCCTCGTGAGAGCAGTGCGAGGCGAACAACCTCTTCCACGGTGCAAAATGGGGCTCGATGCCCGAAATAGCTCAAGAAGAGCTCGTAACCCGCGATATGTAGGATAGGCGGGTGTAAGGTGATGGAGCTAGAGTCCGTAGAACTCCGAGGAGCCAGCGGAGGAGCGGATGTATAGGAAATCCGAGTCCCCTTATCGATAGGGGCGAAGCATACCCGCTCCCTTTGTTGGGGTAGCCTCCGCTTGCTTCCCACCTTGGTAGGTGGCCAGCCCATTGGGCCGGAACCATGAAGGCTGGAGGAGATATACCTCCGCTTGGAGCTTCACCACTCGTTGTGCGAACAGAGCATCTCCTCCAATCTCTGGCAAAGGGCCGGGCCTTGAGAAGAGGAGCAGCGTCGGCGGTCCATGATGGAATGGATCTGGGTCAAAAGCGCTCCGATGAGTATTCGCGGAAGGAAGATGGTGTGATTTGGATCTGGATTCTTGCCTCTCTTATAGGCGATTATTTGCATAGCTAGGGGTAAAACATAAAAGATACCTGGCTTTTCGCATTCGTGCGGCGCGTGGAAGAAAGGCCATTATTGGGCGTGGAAGCCAAGAAGCACAACATTGATAAGGAAGCGGACAACTTACGGCGGTACATGGAACTTAAAAGGAGAACCCGCCTTGCAACACCGAAGACTACATACGCCCGGACTCATCGTCATTGAAGCCGAGTTAAAGGGCTCTTGAGGAGTCTGGACTAGGGGTGTCCGGACGATCGGACTATCATCGTCGCCCGCCGGACTCCAAGACTATGAAGATACAAGATTGAAGACTCCGTCCCGTGTCCGGATGGGACTTTCCTTGGCATGGAAGGCAAGCTTGGCAATACGGATATGTAGATCTCCTACCATTGTAACCGACTTTGTGTAACCCTAGCCCTCTCCGGTGTCTATATAAACCGGGGGGCTTTAGTCCGTAGGACATAACATCCATTACAACAATCATACCATAGGCTAGCTTCTAGGGTTTAGCCTCCTTGATCTCGTGGTAGATCCACTCTTGTAATACACATCATCAATATTAATCAAGTAGGACGTAGGGTTTTACCTCCATCAAGAGGGCCCGAACCTGGATAAAACATCGTGTCCCTTGTCTCCTGTTACCATCCGCCTAGACGCACAGTTCGAGACCCCCTACCTGAGATCCGCCGGTTTTGACACCGACAGTATCCATCTGAAATCTTGTTGTGCCTTGTAGTTACCCATGCTTTGTATTCTTTCACTGCTGCTTTGTATTGAACTGATATGATTTGAACCGTGTCTCTATTTTGATTTGGCAAGAAAATGCAGTGACCATAGGACACACACACACACACACACACACACACACACATATATATATATATATATCTGTGTGTGTGTGTGTGTGTTTGTTTGATGCTTTTATTATGTACTAGTACTTGGCAATAGAAGACTTGGTAGTTTAATCCTTTCCACCTTACTAATGAACTGGTTCACCGAAATGAGTTTCATATGCTAGTACATGCTAAACCTGTTATGTGTTTGCTTGTTTCTTCTTTTAGAATGCTGACAGAATATTGGGGAAGAGTGCCTTATTAAGCAATGGTAAAGGAAGTAATGCAGATAAGGTTCAGGATAGTGAGACATCCTTGTTGGTCACCAACAAAGATGATAAAACAGCTAAGGAAGACTATATTGAAGATAGTAAGACAACCCCAAAGTCTTGTCTTGGTTTAGTGTTCGAGTTACTGACCACTACCACTTGCACAGGCTATTCAAACTCACTGTCTGAATCAGTTTGGTTTCTTGAGTCTCAACAACAAGCTGAAAGACATCGATCATGTAAGTGCATCTAGTGCCACCCCTAGTTGGTTTTGGAGTATTGACGACAAAGTTGGTTGAGGGACTAATGCGTTTGTGAGAATTGCAGGATAACGCAGGTAGTGTCCCTCATTGATTCGGTTTACCTACCGGAGATGACCCCTAAAAATGTATGAAGACATTGACGACAATGGTGGTATATGAAGATATTCATATTGAAGACTATGACATGAGAAGACATTGTGTGAAGACTATGGAGCACGAAGACTGTGTCGTCTCGTTGTTTCCTTTTTCTTCTTTGTTGAGTCATAGGAACCACCGTCTTCGTTAAGTGGGGTCCAAGTGAACTAAGTCGAAATGGTAGTGATGCTCAACCCAAATCCTATGTCTTGAGCGAAGACAATGAGAGCAAATCTTATCCAGAGTTTGGATGAGTCGACTTTGCTTGTAGCCCAAGTAAAGTTGCCGTGTGTGTTTGAAATCGACCGTTGGAACACGTGTCGGTTCCTTAGTGACCTGGGTCATTTCGGACATATCAGTCGGGTTGCCTTGTGGCTATAAATAGCCCACCCCCTACACCATAAATTGGTGGCTGCTTAGAGTTTGTGCACGGCTTTTCTCGTTTGAGAGCAACCCACCTCGAAGCCTTTGAGAGAGAGAAATCCTTGCGAGGACAAAGCCCAAACACCCAGAGCCAAAGAGTGTTAGGCATCACTGAAGTCTTTCTATCTGTGTGACCTGAAGACTTATTACACTTGAGGACTGTGAATCCTCCAGCCGGTTAGGCGTCGCGTTCTGAGCATCCAAGAGTCATTGTGGATTGCCGGTGAACGAAGTCTGTGAAGGTTCAGAAGTTTACCTTGAAGACTTACCAGAGTGATTGGGCGAGGACTGTGTGTCCTTAGCTCAAGGGGAATAAGGTGAAGACACGGTCTTCTGAGTTGAATCTCAGCCTCCCTAACCCGAGACGTCATAGTTGTCACAAAGCAATTGGAACTGGTCCAACAAATCCCGTGTCTTCAACAAGTGACTGGTTTTATCCTCTCCCTACCTTTACTTAGAGTTTGTCTTCGTGAAGTCATTGCCTATCTGTCGTACCTGTTTGACTTCATTGCTTGACTACTATCGTTGATTGGCTTCATACTATCTTCCATCCCGATCCTTACTACTTAGCTGCTATTAGTCTGTACTTTCACATCATTGCATACTTGACTATGGTTTGCTTATTGTAGTTTATCTTCCTTTGCATATCAATTAGGTCATTTCTATTGTTTGTCTTGAAACTTCCAAGTTTTGAAGACTTTCATAAAATCGCCTATTCACCCCCCTCTAGTCGATAACTAGCACTTTCAATTGGTATCGAGCAAGGTACTCCCTTGTTACGTGTGATTCGTTTAATCACAGGGTTTTAGCTATGTCATTGCGGGGATAATTAAAGTCTCTGCTGCTTGCCCGTGTTCGATGGGCCCGAATATCCCTCTTTGGAAGAATAAGATGCGTATGCATCTTGAAGCCATGATGTCGACCTACGGTATGTCGTCAAGAATGGCGTTCCCAAAACTGGTGAAGGTGTCACCCCTCCTGATGTCAAGAAGTTCATTCAAATGGACTCTACTGCCAAGAACATTATCTGTGGTCATCTGAACAAAGGACAGTATGGCCGTGTGAGTGCTCTGGAAACGTCGAAGCTAGTTTGGGACTGGCTATCCAAGGTCAACGAAGGCGTCTCAACCCAGAGAGATCAAAGGATCAGTGTTCTTCGCAACCCCTTCAAACGCTTCAAGAGAAACGACAATGAAAATGTCCAGCTCACATTCGATCGCCTCACTGACATCACAAATGAGCTTCTAGCTCTTGGCGCAACTGAGATTACCAAGCATGAAATCGTCAAGACACTACTGAGATCACTTGACAGCTCCTTTTACACCCTTGCCCTCATGATACAAGAACGTCCTGACTTCAAGACACTCGATCCGTCGATATACTTGAGAGGCTCAACACACATGAGTTCGACTTTACGAGAAAAGAGATATCTATGGTCCCAACTATGGCCAAACTTCGCTTTGAAGGCAAAAGTTGTTTCCTCATCTCAAGAAGAATCATTGCGATTCGATGATCCTGAAGACATTGGAAAGGAACTTGCTATGCTTGTGAAGAAGTTCCAAAAGTTCACTAAGAAGAAAGGCTTCAGAAAGTCTTCACGATCTAGCTCAAGAAATGATGAAGCTTCCACTCATGACCACAAGAAGAGAACATGTCACAAGTGCAAGAAACATGGACACTCTATCTCTGAGTGTCCACTGTGGGACAATGAGAAGAAGAAGAAGAAGAGCAAGGAATATGATTCTGATGACAAGAAGAAGAAGACAAAGTCTTCTTCCAAGTCCTCATCAAGGTCTTCATCTCATAAGAAGAGTTCATCTAGCAAGGCTCGTGCTTTTGTTGGCAAGGAAATGGATTGGAAGAGGAGTGCATACGAGGAGGCGGAGGTGGAGTGCGGAGAGGAGTTCGACCTGGCGTTGCAAGTCCGGCTCTAGCCACGACCTATGTTGCCAAGTCCATCTTCAACATCAAGACAATGACTTCCACACCAACGCTGAAGCTGATGACGAAGACGATCCTACTCCCACCTACTGCTTCATGGCACGTGGTGCCAAGGTAAAATCATGTGATGCTTACTTTCAAACATCAAGTGAAGATGACTCTGATTGTGAATCCAAACCCAGCTACAAACACTTGCTAAAATTGCAACTGAACAACAAAAGGCTATGGAACATACTCAAAAACTGTTAGACAAAAGCGATGACCTGTTGGACGCGGAAATGACACGTTCACAGTCCTTAGTTGAAGATATAAAAAATCTTCATGCTAAGTACCAAGAACTTGAAAGTCGTCATGAAACACTCTCAACCACTTATGAAAAGCTCTCCTATGATTATCTTCAAAGGAAGCAAGAGCTTGAGAAATTGAGAGTGGCTCATGAAGATCTTCAAAAAGAGAATGAGTCACTTCATGCTCAACAGATCTGTCCCGCTCAGGATGGATTTGAACCACCATGTCTAAAATGCATTGGCGTGATAATGCTACATCTGTTCTTTGAATGTTCCCTTTGTTGCTCTTGTTTCATTGTCTTCACTGCTGATGTGGTTACTAACCCTCTGCGGAGGATACCACTACTATTCTTGATGAAAATGCTAGGTTGAAGACATTGCTTGAAGCAGGATGTATAAAAGTCCGAAGGACATCGAGACAACGTGTGATGTCCTCAAAAATGATTCTGAACCGAAACCCTAGGAAAGAGGGTGTTGGGTTCGAGAGGAAAATGAATGTTGATGGGTCGTCTTTGGAAGAAAGCGGTACCCCAAAACCACATGGGTTCTTTGCAAAGGAACCTTGATGAATCCATCCACTTTATCGGCTTTACTGTGCTAATCCCATTATCATTGATGAATCCTTTGATGCAAACTATAAGTTGTTCAAGAATCGAAATGGTGAAGTGTTTGCGGTATATTGGTACTAATCGCAGGAATGGACCACCTATGAAGAAGATCTGGGTACCTAAGCGATTGCATTGAGAATCTTCTGTGAATGTCGTCATGACACCACCAAAGAAGAAGACAAACCCGGACCTATGGCTTCATATGGCCCAAAGGCTTCATCTGAATCTGAGGACTCACAGAGTCACCCTAACGCCAATGTTTTGCGGGAAATCATACTCAGACTTATGAATATGAGTGTGTGTCTTCAAACCGCTATGTTCATAGAACTAAGAAATTTTCTGCTTATTCATATGAGTATCATTCATCTCCTGCAAGGCTATTTTCTAGGGCTCCAAAGCCAAAATTCTCAGATGTTGCACTTAGACTCATTGCTTCTAAGCCACCCCTGAAAATGTGGGTGGTGAAGAAGAATTAACTTTCTTTTGTAGAGAAAGGTCTCCAGCCTGCAATCAAAGGCGTCCGATGCTATTGCTGGGGACCTAAAACACATTAAGGATGCATGATAAAATGTCGTATTATATATTTCACATCTGAATCGCTTACCGGTCATACTATGAGTCCTAACCTTGATCTAAGTTGTGGCAGTCCTTGTGTGTGTCAAATTCTTATGCTTCACAACACTCTTTGTGAAGCCTATCCTCCTAACTGCATTGTAGGGTATGTCACCAAAAGCTTCAGAATGGATTATGGACAGCGGATGCACAAATCATATGACTGGTAATCGAAGTCTTCTCATGGACTCAACCTTCGTCCATCCGACAAGAGTCACATCACATTTCTTGACCTTTGGTAAAGCAAGGTATTGGGTCTAGGTAGAGTTGCAATCTCAAAGGATCAACACATGGATAAAGTGATGCTTGTTGAATCCCTTGGTTTCAACAATATACATCTCAATGCTTTGTGACTTGAACATGATTGTGCTATTCGGAAAATATCGTTGCCTTGTACTAATGGAATCTGACAAGTCTCTAGTCTTTGAAGGGTATCGAAAAGATGATCTATACATGGTAGATTTCTCCGCAGGTCCATAGCTTGCCGTATGTCTTCTCGCAAAAGCTTCAGAATGCTGGCTCTGGCATCGGAGGATGGGGCATGCTGGAATGAGGAACTTACACTCACTCGTCAAGAAGAAGCATGTCATAGGCATCGAGGGTGTCAAGTTCAAGAAGGATCATGTGTGTGGTGCTGCGAAGTCGAAAGATGACTAGGGCAAAGCACCCTCGAAGACAATCATGACAACATCTCAACCCTTGAGCTGTTACACATGGACTTATTTGGACCTACTCACTACTTCACCCTCACAACAAGCGCATGTCTCTATGGCCGTCATTGTTGATGACTACTCAAGATACACATGGGTGCACATAATTCTCTACATGGTGAAGTGCAAGATGTCTTGGGCGCTTCCATGTCGAGCAATGAACAATTATGGCGTGAAGATCAAGCACATCAGAAGTGACATGGCACTGAGTTCAAAAACACCGGACTTGATCTTTATCTGGATACAATGGGAATCACTCATGAGTTCTCTGCTCCATACACACCTCAGCAAAATGGCATCGTTGAGCGCAAGAACAGAACCCTAATTGAGATGGCTCGAACAATGCTCGACGAATACAAGACACCAAGAAAGTTCTGGCCTGAAGCTATTGATACAGCATGTCACATCATCAATCGTGTCTACATCCATAAGCTTCTGAACAAAACATCCTATGAGCTCCTTACTAGCAAGAAGCCAAATGTCAGTTACTTCAAAGTATTTGGAGCTAGGTGCTGGATCAAGGATCCCCATCAGAAGTCAAAATTTGCACCTAAGGCTCACGAAGGCTTCATGCTTGGCTATGGAAAGGACTCACACTCCTACAGAGTCTTCAACCTCTATCACTACAAAATCGTCGAAACTGTGGACGTGAGATTTGATGAAACAAATGGTTCACAAAGAGAACTCTTGCCAAGTACACTAGACGAAGCTCCGCCCAGCGAATCTATCAAGCTGATGGGAACTGGTGAAATCATGCCTTCTAAAGCACAGCCTGAAGAGGAACTTATCATTTCTGCACCTAACCAAACTAAAGACAATGCTCAGACCGAAGACAATCCTCCCAATGATGACAATGATCAGCAAGAGCAAAGTCTTCGTCCAGTTCATCCTCGTGTTGCAAATGAAGTACAAATTGAGAAGATAATTGACAACATCAATGCACCTGGTCCACTCACTCGCTCAAGAGCAACACAGTTAGCAAATTTCTGTGGGCATTTTTCATTCGTGTCAATATCGAACCCAAGAAAGTTCTTTGAAGCCTTTATGGAACTGAATGGATTCAAGCTATGCAAGAAGAACTTCAGCAGTTCAAGCTGAACAATGTTTGGGAACTTGTCAAGCAACGACCCTCATAAGCATAACATTATTGGCACAAAATGGATATATCGAAACAAGCAAGATGAGCATGGTCAAGTCGTCGTAAACAAAGCACGTCTTGTGGCTCAAGGATATACTCAAGTTGAAGGAATTGACTTGATGAAACATTTGCTCCTGTTGCTAGGCTTGAAGCTATTAGCATCTTTGCTAGCCTATGCTAACCACCACAACATCTTGCTATATCAAATGGATGTGAAGAGTGCATTTCTCAACGGCAAGATTGAAGAAGAAGTGTATGTCGCTCAACCACGGCTTTGAAGATCCAAAACATCCCGATATGGTGTACAAGCTAAACAAAGCACTCTATGGCCTCAAACAAGCACCCGCGCTTTGGTATGATCTGATCAAAGACTTCTTGAAGAGCAAAGGCTTCAAACACGGATCCTCGATCCCACACTCTTCACGAAGACATATGATGGTGAACTGTTTGTGTGCCAAATATATGTGGATGACATTATCTTGGTGCACCAACCGAAGTATAGTGATAAGTTTGGATACATGATGCAAGAGCAATATCGGATGTCCATGATGGGTGAGCTGAAATTCTTCCTTAGTCTTCAAATTAAATCGACAAAGGAATGGCATCTTCATATCTCAAGAAAAATACCTCAAAGATTGTCTAAAGAAGTTTGGAATGGAAGGCGCAAAGGTAACACGGCGCCAATGCCGACCAAACACCATCTTGGTCCCGACGACAATGGTAAAGAGTTCGATCAAAAGGTATACCGCTCCATGATTGGTTCTTTACTTTATCTATGTGCATCTAGGCCAGATATTATGCTTAGTGTTTGCATGTGTGCTTGATTCCAAGCGGTACCAAAGGAATCGCATCACTTAGCTGTGAAGTGAATTCTTCGATATTTGGCTTACACCCCAACACTCGGATTATGGTATCCAAAGGGCTCAAAATTTGATTTGGTTGGATTCTCGGATCTTGATTATCTTTGGTGACAAGGTGGATCGCAAGTCTACATCGGGCACATGTCACTTTACGGGTCGATCACTTGTCATTGGTCTTCAAAGAAGCGAAACTATGTATCACTCTCAAGCTGCTGAATCTGAATACATTCTTCTTTGGATCTTGTTGCGCTCAGCTTCTATGGATGAAGCAAACTCTCAAGGACTATGGCATCAATCTAAAACAAGTACCTATCTTCTGCGACAACGAAAGTGCCATCAAGATAGCCAAAAAATCCAGTCCAGCACTAGAAGACAAAGCACATTGAAATTCGTCATCACTTTCTCAGAGATCATGTCATGAAGAAAGATATTGACATCATTCATGTCAACACAGAAGAGCAACTGGCAGATATCTTCACAAAGCCCTTGGATGAGAAAAGGTTTTGCAAGTTACGGTGTGAGATAAATATCTTGGAATCCTCAAATGTCCTGTGATCAGGCACACATCCTAACACTTATGCATGTTGATGACTCAGATGTGCAACACACGAAGTATTGTATATCTTCAATCAATGAAGACTTACACTCTGAGTGTGAATACATTAACGTGGAATATGACTTCGGAGCGCCACGATAATTGTGCGCCGTGTCTGGGTCTAATACTTCCTATACGGTGGGTAACGCCACCACCAAATTTCTTTGTTTGAAGTGTTTCACCAATGGCGTTATTTTTGCAATGACTTCACATTTGGTTTATCTTCAGTTTCAATTTATCTTCATGATTTTCTTCACTATGATGATTTGATTGCTTTCTGATATATATATATATACTAGTGTTCTGTCCTCTACAGCATTCACTTATAGCTATGTCTTCCTATTTGAATCTTTTGAACTAAGTGAATGTGATCGGACCCTACTCTCTCTATGCTCTCTATCTCAAACTCTATCAGTCCAAATCATATGCATTCTATTGAAACTGTCGAATGTCTTCTCTGCGTACTAGTCAGCAGAAGACACAGAGACAAACATCAAGTCTGTTTTAAATGACTCATCTTTATTTTCTATATCCGGAGAAGCGGAACAACCATTCTACATGCCTGGCGGGCGTGGGAACGTGCGACAACTCTGAGTATGTTGCATGCTTGCCACGTGCCCCTCAGATGTGAACTGCCAGGGGCACCTGCGTAATTGCGCTGTGCCGCACACTTCCTTATAAATACATGTCCCCTGCGGTAAAGAAAACCTTCTTCCACCTCTCCACCTCGTCAAAACTCTAGCGCCACCGCTAGCTCTCGACGACGCCGGCGACGAAGCGCTTAGCTGCCACGACTTCTCCGACGCCATCCTCACGCCGGCCGTGGACATCGTCCTCTCCGCCGTCGCTGTAGGTGTCCTCCGTCACCAAGTTAGGGCACAGTGGATTGAACTGCTCGGTCTCCTGTTCATCCATCTAGCAGTTCTTCGTGTGGTAAATATAACTCTATTTTTACCATCCTTTTGATCTTCAAGATTCATCCTATTTACCCAAAGTTGTTTCTGCCTACACAATGTTAGATCTATTCTGTCTACATCTCATACCGCCTAGTCTATTCACTTAAACTTCATATCTAGTTTGATTCCTCACTTGTACTTATTCACGGATTCGTACAAATCTGGAACCAACTATCAACATATAAGTGAATGGCTTCGCATCATGAGGTCAATGTCTTCAAACTGATTTATCTTCAAAATCTTCTGAGAATGCATATGACCTCTTCCCCTTCCCTCGCATCTCTAATGCTGTCACAGGTACATGTCCGTGGGAGAATCCCTTGGTTCTCATAGTCTGCATTCGTTTGTAGAATTCTTACAGCATCATATTAACTCTCCCGAAGCCAGTTCCTGTTTGTCCAGCAAGCGAAAGTCTTTGAAGCCTTTGAACGTATTGAAGCCATTCAGTTTGAAGTTCATGGCTACCAAAAAATCAGTAAGGAAGGGTGGCAGACAGCATCTGGAGGAATATCAAAAGATCTGCCTGATGACCTAGCAGAGCTTTATAAGACAGATCCTGAAGAGAATTATCGAATCCAATGGATTCGACGCTATTGGGCTGAAGAATGGTTCAAGTACAAGTTTGTGACCCAGGAATATGCAGAGAAGAATGCTATCAAGAGTCCTTGGGGTGATATTCTCTATCGAGGCCTTCAACCCAAGAACAGAGATGAAGCTATTGCACAGGGTTTCTATCCTTGTATGGTCCGTGGACCTCAGCCTGAGAATGTCGACCCATCATCATTGCTCTGGTGTCGTGACGATACTCTTTTCAAGCGCAACTTCCAACACGCAAAGGCATCGGCCAAGGAAAACAAGAAGTCATTGGGATTAGACTTCAACCCTGGTCCCTCTGCTCCCCGTGCTGACGGCTCATGTGATACTGATTCAAATGTCATTGGCCCCTTCTCCATCCTTGATGGCCTCATTACGTACATCTTGGTCCAAGGTGCCAAAGTGGATCATTCTGATAACGATGCTGACACTGATGAAGCCCCAGCTCCTCCTCCGAAGCCGCAGAAGCTAAAGAACCCTAAGGCTTCAAGATCAGCTGCACCTCCAAAAGCTTCACGTCTGAAGCCAGCAGCCTTGCACCTCCCCGAAGGCGATTATGCGATCGAAGATCAATCACGTATCTCCAAGAGGACGGAGAAGAAAAAGCAAATCGTCAAGCATACTGATCAAACCTTGACTCCTGCTGCCATTCTGCATGAAGAACCCATTGATCTGTCCAGCGATGAAGATCTTGCAGATGATGCCCTTGAGCAACTGATCAAGAGCAAGGAAGAAGCATAGATCTTTAATAACTTGCCGCTCTTCGATGTGGCAATCATCCATAACTTCATTGATGAGTGGTTTGACACTCCAAATCTCGGCTTTGAAGATCTGCAGCTTGCCATTGGCCTCAGTGAAGGAAATATGCCCTAGAGGCAATAATAAAGTTATTATTTATTTCCTTATTTCATGATAAATGTTTATCATTCATGCTAGAATTGTATTAACCGGAAACATGATACATGTGTGAATGCATAAACAAACAACATGTCACTGGTATGCCTCTACTAGACTAGCTTGTTAATCAAAGATGGTTATGTTTCCTGACCATGAACAAGGAGTTGTTATTTGATTAACAAGGTCACATCATTAGTAGAATGATCTGATTGACATGACCCATTCCATTAGCTTAGCACACGATCGTTTAGTATGTTGCTACTGCTTTTATCCATGACATATATACATGTTCCTGTAACTATGAGATTATGCAACTCCGTTTACGGAGGAACACTTTGGTGCTACCAAGCGTCTGGCGTGGCGGGTGATTATAAAGGAGTACTACGGTGTCTCCAAAGGCGGATGTTGGGTTGGCGTATTTCGAGATTAGGTTTTGTCACTCCGATTGTCGGAGAGGTATCTCTGGGCCCTCTCGGTAATACACATCACTCAAGCCTTGCAAGCACTACAACTAATGAGTTAGTTGTGAGATGATGTATTACGGAACGAGTAAAGAGACTTGCCGATAACGAGATTGAACTAGGTATTGAATACCGACGATCGAATCTCGGGCAAGTAACATACCGATGACAAAGGGAACAACGTATGTTGTTATGCGGTCTGACCGATAAAGATCTTCGTAGAATATGTAGGAACCAATATGGGCATCCAGGTCCGCTGTTGGTTATTGACCGTGAATAGTTCTAGGTCATGTCTACATTGTTCTCGAACCGTAGGGTCCGCACGCTTAAGGTTTCGATGGCGGTTATTATGAGTTTATGTATTTTGATGTACGAAGAAGTTGAGTCCGGATGTGATCACGGACATGACGAGGAGTCTCAAAATGGTCGAGACATAAAGATTGAAATATTGGAAGCCTATGTTTGGAGTTGAATGGTTCGAGTGAAACAGAATTCTGGTATGCAGGAGGTTCTGGAACCCCGGGAGGTAAATGGGCCATAGTGGGCCTTAGTGGAAAGGAGAAGGGGCCAGCCCTAGGTGGCCGCGCGCCTCCCCCCTTCCCCTAGTCCTACTAGGACTAGGAAAGGGGGCCGGGCCCCCTCTCTCTCTTTCCCCCTCCGGGAATCCTAGTCCAACTAGGATTGGGGGGGGGGAATCCTACTCCCAGAGGGAGTAGGACTCCCTGGCGCGCCTCCCTTGGCCGGCCCTCCCCCTTGCTCCTTTATATACGGGGGCAGGGGGGCACCCTAGAACACACAAGTTAGATCTACGGATCGTTCCTTAGCCGTGTGCGGTGCCCCCCTCCACCATATTCCACCTCGGTTATACCGTCGTAAAGCTTAAGCGAAGCCTGCGCGTGAAACATCAAGATCGTCACCACGCCGTCGTCTTGTGAAACTCTCCTCGACACTCGGCTGGATCGGAGTCGAGGGGCGTCATCGAGCTGTCGTGTGTCAAGAACTCGGGGCGTCGAACGCTTGCGCGGGATCGGTCGGATCGCGAGGAGAACGTCGACTACTTACTCTACGTTGTGATCGCTTCGCTTGGGTCTACAAGGGTATGTGGACAAGACTCTCCCCTCTCGTTGCTATTCATCACCATGATCTTGCGTGTGCGTAGGAAAATTTTTGAAATTACTCGTTCCCCAGCAGTGGCATCCGAGCCTAGGTTTTTATGGTTTGATGTTTTGCAGAGTAGAACACAAGTGAGTTGTGGGCGATACAAGTCATACTACCTACCAGCATGTCATACTTTGGTTCAGCGGTATTGTGAGATGAAGCGGCCCGCACCGACATTACAGCGTGCGCTTCGCGAGACTGGTTTCACCGCTGCGAGCACTCGTTGCTTAAAGGTGGTGGTGGGTGCTGTCTCTCTCACTTTAGTTGAACAAGAGTGTGGCTCGCCGGTCCTTGAGAAGGTTAAACGGAGTCTATTTGTGAAATGTCGTTGTGGTTTTGATCGTGGGTGAGACTGGTTCTTGCTTAAGCCCGTAGCAGCCACGTAAAATTTGCAACAACAAAGTAGAGGGCGTCTAACTTGTTTTTGCGGGGCATGTTGTGATGTGATATGGTCAAGGCGTGATGCTATATTTTATTGTATGAGATGATCATGTTTTGTAACGAAGTTATCGGCAATGGCGGGAGCCATATGGTTGTCGCTTTATTGTATGCAATGCAATCATACAGTAATGCTTTACTTTATCACTAAGCGGTAGCGATAGTCGTAGAAGCATAAGTTTGGCGAGGCGACAACGATGCTCGATGAAGATCAAGGTGTCGCGCGGTGGCGATGGTGATCATGGTGGTCTTTGCAAGATGGAATCATGAAGCACAAGATGATGATGACCATATCATATCACTTATATTGATTTGCATGTGATGTTTATCCTTTTATGCATCTTATCTTGCTTTGATTGGCGGTAGCATTATAAGATGATCTCTCACTAAATTATCAAGAAGTGTTCTCCCGGTATGCACCGTTGCCAAAGTTAAATCGTGCCCGGACACCACGTGATGATCGGGTGTGATAAGCTCTCGTCCATCTACAACGGGTGCAAGCCAGTTTTGCACACGCAGAATACTCGGGTTATACTTGGCGAGCCTAGCATATGCAGATATGGCCTCGGAACACGGAGACCGAAAGGTCGGCGTGAATCATATAGTAGATATGATCAACATAAGATGTTCACCATTGAAAACTACTCCATTTCACGTGATGATCGGTTATGGTTTAGTTGATTTGGATCACGTGATCACTTGGATGACTAGAGATGTTTTTCTAAGTGGGAGTTCTTAAGTAATATGATTAATTGAACTTAAATTTATCATGAACTTAGTACTGATAGTATCTTGCTTGTTTATGTTTGATTGTAGATAGATGGCTCGTCTTTGTTGTTAGTTGAATTTTAATGCGTTCCTTGAGAAAGCAAAGTTGAAAGATGATGGTAGCAATTACGGATTGGGTCCGTAACTTGAGATTATCCTCATTGCTTGCCTGACGAAGAGTTACGTCTGGATGCACCGCTGGGTGCGAACTGCTTCTTGATGCTGGCCGACGGCGTTAAGAGCGTCTGGCGAGCAAAGCTGATGACTACTCTATAGTTCGAGTGTGCCATGCTACGGCTTAGAACCGGGACTTCAACGACGTTTTGAGCGTCATGGAGCATATGAGATGTTCCAGAGTTGAAGTTAATATTCAACAGAATGCGGATTGAGAGATATGAAGTCTCCAATAAGTTCTATAGCTGCAAGATGGAGGAGAATAGTTACATTAGTGAGCACATACTCGTAATGTGCGGGTACTACAATCACTTGACACAATTGGGAGTTAATCTTCCGGATGATTGTGTCATTGATGAAATTCTTCAATCACCGCCACCAAGCTACAAAGGCTTCGTGATGAACTATAATATGCAAGGGTTAGTAAAGACTATACAGAGCTCTTACAATGCTAAAGGCTGCGGAGGTAGAAATCAGAAGGAGCATCAAGTGTTGATGGTCAATAAGACCACTAGTTTCAAGAAGAAAGGCAAAGGGAAGAAGAAGGAACTTCAAGAAGAACAGCAAGCAAGTTCTTTGCTCGGAGAAGAAACCCAAGTCCGGACCTAAGCACAAACTGAGTGCTTCTCTTGCAAGCGGTAGTCCTTTGAGCGGAACTGCCCCAAGTATTTGGCGGATAAGAAGGATGGCAAGGTGAACAAAGGTATATGTGATATACATGTTATTGATGTGTACCTTACTAGAGCTCGCAGAGCTTTGGGTATTTGATCTTGGTTACATTGCTAATATTTGCAACTCAAAAGCAGGGGACTACTGATTAGCGAACTACGGCAAAGGCGAGGTGACGATGCGCGTGGGAAATGGTTCCAAAGTCGATGTGATCGCGATCGACACGCTACCTCTACATCTACCTTGGGATTAGTTTTAGACCTAAATAATTGTTATTTGGTGCTGCGTTGAGCATGAACATTATATCTAGATCTTGTTTGATGCGAGACGGTTATTCATTTAAATCGAGAATAATGGTTGTTCTATTTATATGAGTAATATCTTTTATGGTCATGCACCCTTGAGGAGTGGTCTATTTTGATGAATCTCGATAGTAGTGATACACATATTCATAATGTTGAAACCAAAAGATCAGAGTTGATAATGATAGTGCAACTTATTTGTGGCACTTGCCGTTTAGGTCATATCGATGTAAAGCGCATGAAGAAACTCCATCTTGATGGACTTTTGGAGTCACTTGATTATGAATCACTTGGCACTTGCGAATCGTGCCTTATGGGCAAGATGACCGAACCCGTTCTCGGTACTATGGAGAGAGCAACAGATTTGTTGGAAATCATACATACGTATGTATGTGGTCCGATGAATATTGAGGCTCGTGGCGGATATCGTTATTTTCTCACCTTCACGGATGACTTAAGCGGATATGGGTATATCTACTTAATGAAACATAAGTCTGAAACATTTGAAAAGTTCAAAGAATTTCAGAGTGAAGTTGAAAATCATCGTAATAAGAAAATTAAATTTCTACGATCGATCGTGGAGGTGAATATTTGAGTTCTGAGTTTGGTCTACATTTGAAACAATGCGGAATAGTTTAGCAACTCACGCCACCGGAACACCACAGCGTAATGGTGTGTCGAGCGTCGTGTCGTACTTTACTAGATATGGTGCGATCTATGATGTCTCTTCAGATTTACCGCTATCGTTTTGGGGTTATGCTCTAGAGGCGGCCGCATTCACCTTGAATAGAACACCGTCGAAATCCGTTGAGACGACACCTTATGAACTATGGTTTGGCAAGAAACCAAAGTTGTCGTTTCTTAAAGTTTGGGGATCGATGCTTATGTGAAAAAGCTTCAACTGATAAGCTCGAACCCAAATCGAATGTGTCTTCATAGGATACCCAAAGGAAGCAGTTGGGTACACCTTCTATCACAGATCCGAAGGCAAGACATTCGTTGCTAAGAATGGATCCTTTCTAGAAAGGAGTTTCTCTCGAAAGAAGTGAGTGGGAGGAAAGTGGAACTTGATGAGGTAATAGTACCTTCTCCCTTACTTGAAAGTAGTTAAATCGCGAAACCGGTTTACGAGACACCTACACCAAGTAGTGAGGAAGTTGATGATGTTGATCATGAAACTTGGATCAAGTTCTTCGAGAACCTCGTAGATCGACGAGTAAGATCCGCACCAGAGTGATGCGGTAATCCTGTTACGGAAATCATGCTACTAGATCATGATGAACCTACGAACTATGAAGAAGCGATGGTGAGCCCAGATTCCATAAAATGGCTTGAAGCCATGAAATCGAGATGGGATCCATGTATGAAAACAAAGTATGGACTTTGGTTGACTTGCCCGAGGGTCGGCAAGCAATAGAAAACAAGTGGATCTTCAAGAAGAAGGCCGACGGCGGTAATATTATCATCTACAAAGCTCGACTTGTGCAAAGGGTTTCGACAAGTTCAAGGGATTGACTACGATGAGACCTTCTCACCCGTGGCGATGCTTAAGTCCGTCCGAATCATGTTAGCAATTGCCGCATTTTATGATTATGAAATTTGGCAAATGGATGTAAAGACGCATTCTGAATGGATTTACGGAAGAAGAGTTGTATATGATGCAACGAGAAGGTTTTATCGATCCAAAGGAGCTAACAAAGTGTGCAAGCTCCAATGATCCATTTATGGACTGGTGCAAGCATCTCGGAGTTGGAATAAGCGCTTTGATAGTGTGATCAAAGCATTTGGGTTTGTCTGACTTTTGGAGAAGCTTTGTATTTACAAGAAAGTGAGTGGGAGCTCTGTAGCATTTACGATATTATATGTAGATGACATATTGCTGATCGGAAATGATATAGAATTCTGGATAGCATAAAGGGATACTTGAATAAGAGTTTTTCAATGAAAGACCTCGGTGAAGCTGCTTACATATTGGGCATTAAGATCTATAGAGATAGATCAAGGCGCCTAATTGGACTTTCACAAAGCACATACCTTGACAAAATTTTGAAGAAGTTCAAAATGGATCAAGCAAAGAAAGGTTTCTTGCTGTGTTACAAGGTGTGAAGTTGAGTAAGACTCAATGCCCGACCACTGCGGAAGATAGAGAAAATGAAAGATGTTCCTATGCTTCACCCATAGGCTCTATCATGAATGCAATCTTGTGTACGGACACGATGTGTGCCTTGCGATAAGCCTAGCGAGGAGGTACCAAAGTAATCGAGTGGATCACTAGACAGCGTCAAGAACATCTGAAATACGAAAAGGACTAAGGATATGTTTCTCGTATATGGAGGTGACAAAGAGCTCATCGTGGCAGTTACGTTGATGCAAGCTTTGACACGATCCGGACGATTCTAAATCGCAGACCGGATCGTATTTACACTAAGCGGAGGAGCTGTCGGTTGGTGCAGTTCTAAACAAAGCGTCGTGGCGGGATCTACATGTGAAGCGGAGTACATAGCAGCCGGAAGCAGCTAATGAAGAGTGCGGATGAAGGAGTTCATATCCGATCTAGGTGTCATACCTAGTGCATCGGGTCAATGAAAATCTTCTGTGACAATCTTTGGAGCAATTGCCTTAGCGAAGGAATCCAGATTTCACAAGAGGACCAAGCACATCAAAAGGCGCTTCAATTCCATCCGGACTTAGTCCGGTGGGAGACATAGAGATTTGCAAGATACATACGGATCTGAATGTTGCGAACCCGTTGACTAAGCCTCTTCCACGAGCAAAACATGATCGGCACCAAGACTCCATGGGTGTTAGAATCATTACTATGTAATCTAGATTATTGACTCTAGTGCAAGTGGGAGGCTGAAGGAAATATGCCCTAGAGGCAATAATAAAGTTATTATTTATTTCCTTATTTCATGATAAATGTTTATCATTCATGCTAGAATTGTATTAACGGAAACATGATACATGTGTGAATGCATAAACAAACAACATGTCACTAGTATGCCTCTACTAGACTAGCTTGTTAATCAAAGATGGTTATGTTTCCGACCATGAACAAGGAGTTGTTATTTGATTAACAAGGTCACATCATTAGTAGAATGATCGATTGACATGACCCATTCCATTAGCTTAGCACACGATCGTTTAGTATGTTGCTCTGCTTTTATCCATGACATATATACATGTTCTGTAACTATGAGATTATGCAACTCCCGTTTACGGAGGAACACTTTGGGTGCTACCAAGCGTCACAACGTAATCGGGTGATTATAAAGGAGTACTACAGGTGTCTCCAAAGGCGGATGTTGGGTTGGCGTATTTGAGATTAGGTTTTGTCACTCCGATTGTCGGAGAGGTATCTCTGGGCCCTCTCGGTAATACACATCACTGAAGCCTTGCAAGCACTACAACTAATGAGTTAGTTGTGAGATGATGTATTACGGAGCGAGTAAAGAGACTTGTCGATAACGAGATTGAACTAGGTATTGAATACCGACGATCGAATCTCGAGCAAGTAACATACCGATGACAAAGGAACAACGTATGTTGTTATGCGGTCGACCGATAAAGATCTTCGTAGAATATGTAGGAACCAATATGGGCATCCAGGTCCGCTGTTGGTTATTGACCGTGAATAGTTCTAGGTCATGTCTACATTGTTCTCGAACCGTAGGGTCCGCACGCTTAAGGTTTCGATGGCGGTTATTATGAGTTTATGTATTTTGATGTACCGAAGAAGTTGGTCCGGATGTGATCACGGACATGACGAGGAGTCTCGAAATGGTCGAGACATAAAGATTGATATATTGGAAGCCTATGTTTGGAGTTGAATGGTTCCAAGTAAAACAGGAATTCTGCGAGTACTGGGAGGTTCTGGAACCCCGGGAGGTAAATGGGCCATAGTGGGCCTTAGTGGAAAGGAGAAGGGCCAGCCCTAGGTGGCATGCCCCCCCTTCCCTAGTCCTACTAGGACTAGGAAGGGGCCGCCCCCTCTCTCTCTTCCCCTCAGGAATCCTAGTCCAACTAGGATTGGGGAATCCTACTCCCAGGGAGTAGGACTCCTGGCCAGCGCCTCCTTGGCCGGCCGCCCCCTCCCCTGCTCCTTTATATCACGGGGCAGGGGGCACCCTAGAACACACAAGTTTGATCTACGGATCGTTTCTTAGCCGTGTCGGTGCCCCCCTCCACCATATTCCACCTCGGTTATACTGTCGCAAAGCTTAGGCGAAGCCTGCGCCGTGAAACATCAAGATCGTCCTGCACGCCGTCGTCTTGTGAAACTCTCCCTCGACACTCGGCTGGATCGAGTCTGAGGGGCGTCATCGAGCTGTCGTGTGTCAAGAACTCGGGCGTCGAGATGCGGCGCGGGATCGGTCGAATCGCGAGGAGAACGTCGACTACTTCCTCTACGTTGTGATCGCTTCCGCTTCGGGTCTACAAGGGTATGTGGACAAGACTCTCCCCTCTCGTTGCTATTCATCACCATGATCTTGCGTGTGCGTAGGAAAATTTTTGAAATTACTACGTTCCCCAACACTCAGCGTCTCCTTCAATGGCGCCATTGCTTGAGCTAGCTCTCGCTCGGTACAGCATTGTTGAGTGAAGAACAAGATTGATTATGAAAGCTCAATTCAAGAAGCATGTGGCAAAGCTCAAGATGCAAGATGTCGAAACTTCAAGGTCATCTTTGCCGAGCTTAAAGAAGCCTTTCTCAAGAAGCGTGAAGAATCTCAAGGCTCTCGTGGCGTATGAAGAGTTTGGTGACAAGTGTGTGCTGGCCTACAATGAAATTTGAGAAGCGCAAGTCTCTTGGTCGTCTGGCATTGACCCCGAAATGGCTGCAAAGAAGAAGAAGCTATCAACTACTCAATCGCACCTTGGTCGAAGCACCTCGCATTATCTTCCCAAGCAGCATGGTAACTCGAAGCCAAAGGTCATGTTAACCGCTTGAGCGTAAGAAGACGAGGGCTGCGAGGCTGAAGCGAAAAAGGAAAAATACTGAAGCCTCTGATGCTGCTCCCTCCAAGAAGAAGCGCAAAACCAAGAAGAATCGGGCTGCTCCCACAGAGCCCTTAGTTGTTGAACCTATCTCAGTGGTTCACCCTGCATCAGAACACCAAGAACGACAAATGATAGTTCATGAGCCTGCTTCCACAGAGGCTCATGAAGCTCGAGATATTCCAGCAGTTGAACCCACCGCTGCTGAAGACATTGGTCACGATGACAATGTTGAAGATGATGAAGTTCTTCCTCATCGAACACAACTTGGTATCATCGCCTGTTCTCACGAACAGCGAACTCATCAGCATTGGTCGTCCTCTAACGCCAATTGCTCAGGATGCATCATGGGCTGATCACCCACAGCAACAAGACTCCCCAAGTACTCCCCAACAAAAACCACAAGTCACACCACCTGTGCAAGAAGAACAAAAGGAATTTGAGGCCCAGCCAACTCCATCTCCAAAGGCGTTGCCGACATTCCATGAGCCGCAAAGGACAAAGGCCTCAAGTCGCTCTTTCGAGCATTCCAGAAGGAGAAGTGCATCACCAACCTGTTGCACGTCAAGTGTTTCCTGAAGCCACTCCAACTGTGAACGTCTCCCTGTCTGAAGCCCAAGCTGCTAAAGACAATCCGGCTGCATCAGCCGATGACAATCAAGAAGACGTATCTATACCTACTCCCCCCAGTACTACAGAAGTTGTTCCTGATGTGAACGTACCAGTGCCCGACCCTATGGATGATAGGAAATGTTCATCATGAAGCCAAAGCTCTTGATGTCATTGAGCTTACAGGCCTACCCACTCCAAGAGAGCTATATGAACCTGATTGACAACTACACTGCAATGCACTGGAGAGCATCTTCCATAAGCCAGAACCCAACATGAGCCAGATGTTGAGCATGATGAAGCCTTTGCCATCTGACGCTGAATACCCAACGGAGTTCTTTGTTGATGACCTTGAGTATCTGCCTCGCACCATATATCACATCATCAGGCGAACTCTATGGCCTATCAAAGGGCATTCATCAGCGGCCAAACTTGAAGGAGCCATGAAGACATTGGTCTTTTACATCCTCAATGGCATCAACTTCAATTCCCAGGAGTTCTTCATCCGGCAACTTGCTGCGTCTGGATCTGACCTTTTTGGCCTGAAATTCTATGCTCCATGGGTCATGCACCTCATCAAGCGACACTCCTCTGTCAACTATCAGCCCTCTGCTCGCAATCATCTGATCTTTCTACCAGAGGTTGATATGTCAGTTGAGGCCATATACTCTGAGCCTGCCAAGAAGCCTCTTTGTCTTCAAAATGTCGAGCACCAAAGCTTCACTCAACCCATTGAAGGCGTCCAAGCAGTAACACGTATCTATCCAATGGCTGGGAACACTCGTCTGCCTCATCGTGCACAAACTGAAGCCACTGAAAGCACCATTGCCCAAAGGCCTCAGAAGCGCTCTCGCGTTCTCAATGACCGAGAACTTCTTGTGGCACTTCATAAAAAACAAGATAAGCATCACTATTGGCTCAAGAGACAGATGCAAAGCCTCTTGGTGGACGTCAATCGCATTCGAAATCTTGCCACCAAGAATGCATTTGTCGCACATGAGACTTGTCGGCGATCATGGAAGAGTTTGACGCTGCTTAGTGCTGAAGCATATCTTCAAGACGATGGCTTCACTGAAAGATTCAAGTTCGACTCCACTCCTCCACAGACTGCTGTCCTATGTCGCACTCCATCCCTTGAAGACTCTGACTATTCTTCCTCCGCGGCAACTATGAATGCCAGAATGATCGATGATGAAGATGATGCTACTTCACCGCCCCCTACTTCTGCACGCATCGACACTGCACCAAGTACGTCTGCATCGCCAAACAACAACGACGACCCTGCTGCTTCACCTACTCATGAGGACGAGTAGATGCTCTATGTCTTCAAACCTTTTTGGTCCTTACTGACAAAAGGGGGAGAAGCATATGAGTTTGATAGCCTTCAAGCGGGTTCATATGGGCGGTTGCTTTATATTTTGCCTCGTGTTTACAACTCTCGCTTTTGAAACATTTGCTTCTTTGAGTTGTAACACTTAAACTCGATAATCGTCGCTACTTATTTGCTTTCTTGTGATGCGATGATAAATTCGCATGTGCGATGATAACTTCCGCACTTAGATCATTCTGCAGACGTCCATTTTCATTATGCATGTCATTCATTTGCTATATCATTTCATGCATGATGAATTATCTTCATAAGTTGAAGAGGATCTCCACAAGTACAACCTGCCATGTGCATTTGCATTCCAAAAGCAAATTACTTATATGCACATCTTGAGGGGAGCCCTTGCTACTTATGAAGACAATACCTATCCTTTACAATTTCACATACTTTATCCCGTTGAAAACTTCAACCAGTTTGTCATCAATCACCAAAAGGGGATATTGTAAGTGCATCTAGTGCCACCCTAGTTGGTTTTGGAGTATTGACGACAAAGTTGGTTGAGGACTAATGCGTTTGTGAGAATTGCGGGATAACACAGTGTAGTGTCCCTCATTGATTCGGTTTACCTACCGGAGATGACCCTAAAATGTATGAAGATATTGACGACAATGGTGGTATATGAAGATATTCATATTGAAGACTATGACATGAGAAGACATTGTGTGAAGACTATGGAGCGCGAAGACCGTGTCGTCTCGTTGTTTCCTTTTTCTTCTTTGTTGAGTCATAGGAACCACCGTCTTTGTTAAGTGGGGTCCAAGTGAACTAAGTCGAATGGTAAGTGATGCTCAACCCAAATCCTATGTCTTCGAGTGAAGACAATGAGAGCAAATCTTATCCAGAGCTGGATGAGTCAGTTTGCTTGTAGCGCAAGTAAAATTGCCGTGTGTGTTTGAAATCTAACCGTTGGAACACGTGTCGGTTCCTTAGTGACCCGGTCATTTCGGACATATCGGTCGGGTTGCCTTGTGGCTATAAATAGCCCACCCCTACACCATAAATTGGTGTCCTTTCGGAAGTTTGTGCACGGCTTTTGTCGTTTGAGAGCAACCCACCTCGAAGCCTTTGAGAGAGAAATCCTTGCGAGGACAAAGCCCAAACACCCGAGCCAAAGAGTGTTAGGCATCATGAAGTCTTTACATGCATGTGACTGAAGACTTATTACACTTGAGGACTGTGAATCCTCCGGCCGGTTAGGCGTCGCGTTCGAGCATCCAAGAGTCATTGTGAATTGCCGGTGAACAAAGTCTCATGAAGGTTCGAAGTCTACCTTGAAGACTTACGAGTGATTGGGTGAGGACTGTGTGTCCTTAGCTCAAGGGAATAAGGTGAAGACACGGTCTTGAGTTGAATCTTAGCCTCCCTAACCAGGGCGTCTGATTGTCACAACAATCTGGGCTCGGTCCAACAAATCCCGTGTCTTCAACAAGTGACTGGTTTTATTCTCTCCCTACCTTTACTTAGAGTTTGTCTTCGTGAAGTCATTGCCTATCTGTTGTACCTGTTTGACTTCATTGCTTGACTACTATCGTTGATTGGCTTCATACTATCTTCCATCCTGATCTTTATTACTTAGCTGCTATTAGTCCTGTACTTTCACATCATTGCATACTTGACTATGGTTTGCTTATTGTAGTTTATCTTCCGCTGCATATCAATTAGGTCATTTCTATTGTTTGTCTTCGAAACTTCCAAGTTTTGAAGACTTTCATAAAAATCGCCTATTCACCCCCCTCTAGTCGATAACTAGCACTTTCAGATCAGTTATCTTTGTGACAAGAAGTCAAATCTGCGAAGTTCTGGAGCATTGGATGCATACTTTACGGTGCAACGACAGCGTTGGAGGATTTTAGCGCCAAATAGGACAAAGCTAATAAGCTTGCTAAGCTTATTGCCAGCATGGTGGATACCCAGGATAACGTTTCTTGAGCTCTTCTGAAGTTGTTTTAGTTATGGACTTGTTTTGCTGCCTCGTTTATTTGCACTGGTGGCCAATTTTGACGGTCAGTGTATGTAATATGCTACTTTGTTCCCTATATTTGCATTGGTGGCGAACTTTGATGCCCAGTGGATGTAATATGTGTAATAGTTGTAATAGGCTAGCGTTAGTTGCTTGCTTATTTATTTCCTTATTGTCTTGTTTAGTTGTTTGCTTGTAGTCACTGCAATTATTTTTCCGCGTTTTTCTAGTGGCCACAATAACCTATTTTTGGTAACTAGGCCATAATAATCATGGCAACACACGGACTGTTGTAACCATGGGCCTCCTGCGGGCCGTAGGATCCGTGGGCCTTCTACGGGCCGTAGGATCCATGGGCCTTCTACGGGCCGTAGGATCCACAAGCCTTCTACGGGCCGTAGGATCCATGGACTTTCTATGGGCCGTATGATCCATGGGCCTTCTACGGGCCGTAGGATCCATGGGCCTTCTGCGGGGCATATAATCATTTCACAAAACATGGGCCGTACTATCCGTGGACCATAACGGGCCGTTAATAGGCCGCATTTGATAATGCTATGAAAACAGCCCAACGGGTTAACGGGCCACAAATGGGCCGAATGTAACCACGGGCTGAATTTGGGCCACAAACGGAACATGCCAGTAACGGACTGTAACTAACCGAATTCTAGAAATGAGCCCAATAATAAATGGGCCCTTAGAAGGTCGAAAGTTAACATGGGCTGGAAACAGCCGACGGAATAATGGGTCGTTAATGGGTATAAAGAGATACACTATTCATTATGGGCCAGTTTCATCTCAGGCCTTTAATGGGCCGAGAGTTACAGATGGCCTCATATGGGTCGAAAGACATCATGGGCCATACATGGGCTGGAAGTTACAACGGGCTGGAATAATATTGGACAGCCCAGATGAAGGTACTGGGCTTAATTCCGATAGGCCGTAACGGGTCGGGAGTTAGTCGGCCGTAAATGGGCTATATACGAACTGGCCGTTAACAGGCTTTCCATGGGCCGGCCCGTTACCTTTTGACCAAGTCAAACGGGCCGGCCTATTCACTGGAATGGGCCTCTGTTGGGTCGTGCCACGTGTCAACGTATCATAGGCGCCTCCTGTCCAATGAATAGATGACATTGTCCCAACGGTGAGCCAACACGTGTTTCCTCTGGCCAATGAGAATTTTACACGTGGAAAATCCCCATTGGTCCGGGCTGTTAACGGGTTATCGGATCCAAAACCGGACCCGATAGCTTAATGGCGTCCTATTACGGTGGATGCCATGTGTCGGTCACCCTTGACGAAAGCACTTCTATGACGCGCGATTTATCGTCAGGGAAGTGGACACTTCCGTGATGATAATTTTGGTAATGTCATGGAACACTTCTATGACAGCACAGTTATGACTATCTTGATTCTGTCATAAAATCATCATGGATGTACATGCATGATAAAAGACGCGACCTACTGTGACAAACACGTATCATCACGGAAGTGTATTTTTTTGTAGTGTTCCCTTTGCCCTTTTTCTTGAAACTAGTGGTCGTGTTGACCATCAACACTTGATGCTCCTTCTTGATTTCTACCTCCGCAGCCTTTAGCATCGCGAAGAGCTCGGGAATAGTCTTGTTCATCCCTTGCATATTATAGTTCATCACGAAGCCTTTGTAGCTTGGTGGCAGTGATTGAAGAACTCTTTCAATGACACTTTCATCAGGAAGATTAACTCCGAGCTGAGTCAAGTGGTTGTGGTACCCAGACATTCTGAGTATGTGTTCACTGATAGAACTATTCTCCTCCATTTTTTCAGCTGTAGAACTTGTTGGAGACTTCATATCTCTCAACTCGGGCATTTGCTTGAAATATTAACTTCAACTCTTGGAACATCTCATATGCTCCATGACGTTCAAAACGTCTTTGAAGTCCCGATTCTAAGCCGTAAAGCATGGCACACTGAACTATCGAGTAGTCATCAGCTTTGCTCTGCCATACGTTCTTAACATCATCAGTAGCATCTACAACAGGCCGGCACCTAGCGGTGCTTCGGGATGTAATTCTTACGTGCAAAGAATGAGGATAATCCTCAAGTTATGGACCCAGTCCGTGTAGTTGCTGCCATCATCCTTCAACTTAGCTTTCTCTAGGAACGCATTAAAATTCAAAGGAATGGTAGCACGGGCCATTGATCAACAATAACATAGACATGCAACTATCAGGACTAAGTTCATGATTAAATTAAAGTTCAATTAATCATATTACTTAAGAACTTCCACTTAGATAGACATCCCTCTAGTCATCTAAATGATCACGTGATCCAAATCAACTAAACCATGTCTGATCATCACGTGAGATGGAGTAGTTTTCAGTGGTGAACATCACTATGTTGATCATATCTACTATATGATTCACGTTCGACCTTTCCGCCTAAGTGTTCCGAGGCCATATCTGCATATGCTAGGCTCGTCAAGTTTAACCCGAGTATTATGCGTGTGCAAAACTGGCTTGCACCAGTTGTATGTGAACATAGAGCTTATCACACCCGATCATCACGTGGTGTCTCGGCACGACGAACTGTAGCAATGGTGCATACTCAAGGACAACACTTGTACCTTGAAATTTAATAATGGATCATCTTATAATGCTACCGTCGTACTAAGCAGAATAAGATGCATAAAAGATAAACATCACATGCAATCAAAATATGTGACATGATATGGCCATCATCATCTTGTGCTCATGATCTCCATCACCGAAGCATCGTCAGGTCTCCATCATCACCAGCGCGACACCTTGATCTCCATCGTAGCATCGTTGTCGTCTCGCCAACTATTGTTACTACGACTATCGCTACCGCTTAGTGATAAAGTAAAACAATTACATGGCAATTGCATTGCATACAATAAAGCGACAACCATATGGCTCCTTCCAGTTGCCGATAACTTTGTTACAAAACATGATCATCTCATACAACAATTTATATCACATCACAGTAAGCCCTGCAAAAACAAGTTAGACGCCCTCTACTTTGTTGTTGAAAGTTTTACGTGGCTGCTACGGGCTTCTAGCAAGAACCGTTCTTACCTACGCATTAAAACCACAACGATTTTTCATCAACTGTGTTGTTTTAACCTTCAACAAGGACCAGCCATAGTCAAACTCGATTCAACTAAAATTGGAGAAACAGACACCCGCCACCCACCTTTGTGCAAAAGCACGTTGGTAGAACCAGTCTCATGAACGCGGTCATGTAATGTCGGTCCAGGCCGCTTCATCCAACTATACCGCCAAATCAAATTAAGACGTTGGTGGTAAGCAGTATGACTATTATCGCCCACAACTCTTTGTGTTCTACTCGTTCACATAACATCTACGCATAGACCTGGCTTGGATGCCACTGTCGGGGAACGCAGTAATTTCAATAAAATTCCTACGATCACGCAAGATCTATCTATGTGATGCATAGCAACTAGATGGGAGAGTGTGTACACGTACCCTCGTAGACCGAAAGCGGAAGTGTTAGTTAACGCCGTTGATGTAGCCGAACGTCTTCGCGATCCAACCGATCCAAGTACTGAACGTACGGCACCTCCGCGTTCAGCACACGTTCAGCTCGATGAAGTCCCTTGTACTCTTGATCCAGTTGGGGCCGAGGGAGAGTTTCGTCAGCATGACGGCGTGGCGACGGTGATGATGAAGTTACCGGCGTAGGGCTTCGCCTAAGCACTACGACGATATGACCGAGGTGTGTAACTGTGGAGGGGGGCACCGCACACGGCTAAAAGATCAACTTGTGTGTTCTAGGGTGCCCCCTGTCCCCATATATAAAGGAGCAAGGGGGAGGCCGGTCGGCCCTCCTAGGGCGCGCCCCACAAGGGGGAATCCTACTAGGACTCCAAGTCCTACTAGGTTTCCACCAAGAGGGAGAGGGGGAGGAAGGAGAGGGAGAGGGAGAAGGAAAGGGGGGCGCCACCCCCTCCTAGTCCAATTCGGACCCAAGGGGGAGGGGGCACACGGCCTGCCCTGGCCGTCCCTCTCTCTCTCTCCACCAAGGCCCATGTGGCCCATTAGTTCCCCCGGGGGGTTCCGGTAACCCTCCGGCACTCCGGTTTTATCCGAAACTTCTCCGAAACACTTCTGGTGTCTGAATATAGCCGCCCAATATATAAATCTTTATGTCTCGACCATTTCGATACTCCTCGTCATGTCCGTGATCTCATCCGGGACTCCGAACAAACTTCGGTCATCAAAAACACATAACTCTTAATACAAATCGTCATCGAACGTTAAGCGTGCGGACCCTATGGGTTCGAGAACTATGTAGACATGACCGAGACACTTCTCCGGTCAATAGCCAATAGCGTAACCTCGATGCTCATATTGTCTCCTACATATTCTACGAAGATCTTTATTGGTCAAACCGCATAACAACATACGTTGTTCCCTTTGTCATCAATATGTTACTTGCCCGATTCGATCGTCGGTATCATCATACCTAGTTCAATCTCGTTACAGGCAAGTCTCTTTACTCGTTCTGTAATACTTCATCCCGTAACTAACTCATTTGTCACAATGCTTGCAGGGCTTATAGTGATGAGTATTACCGAGAGGGCCCAGAGATACCTCTCTGAAACATGGAGTGACAAATCCTAATCTCGATCTATGCCAACCCAAGAAACACCTTCGGAGACACCTGTAGAGCACCTTTATAATCACCCATTTACGTTGTGATGTTTGGTAGCACACAAAGTGTTCTTCCGGTATTCGGGAGTTGCATAATATCATAGTCTGAGGAACATGTATAGGTCATGTAATGGTCATATGCTAAGCTAACGGATGGGTCATGTCCATCACATCATTCTCCTAATGATATGATCTCGTTCATCAAATGACAACACATGTCTATGGTTAGGAAACATAACCATCTTTGATTAACGAGCTAGTCAAGTAGAGGCATACTAGGGACAATATGTTTTGTCTATGTATTCACACATGTACTAAGTTTTTGGTTAATACAATTCTAGCATGAATAATAAACATTTATCATGAAACAAGGAAATAAATAATAACTTTATTATTGCCTCTAGGGCATATTTCCTTTGGGAGAGTGGACTGTTGAAAAAAGGCGAGGAAGATGATGAAGATGTTGGTGAAGACACTCCGGTGCCACCAGAAGGGAAAAGAGGCTCCCTCGGCTTCTTCCTCCATGGCCTCCCTCTTAGATGGGAAGAGGTTATCCCCTCTGGTCTTTGGCCACCATGGCTCCCAAAGGGGCGAGAAACCCTTCGAGATGGGATCCCCCCTCCTCTTTTTTCCTCTGTTTCAGTTCTGTTTTTTGGCTGAACACCATTTCTTTTATAGCCAAGATCCATAACTTAGATCGGGCTGAAATTTTGAGGGGATTACCCCCATAAAATTCTTGCAGCGAAAGAAGGGCTCCAATCGACTTAAGGAACTGCCACACTGCCTCCCGGCTCCCAGGGCTCGGCGCGTCCCCTCGGCATTGTCTTGCCTTGATTCATTCGCCCAAAAATCACATATATTCCAGAAAAAAATCATACTAAATTGTTGGTGTATTTTAACCTTCCTACATATTGATTTTCTGTAAAACCAAAAACATGCAAAAAAAAATATGAACTCGCACAAGGCACTAGATTAATAGGTTAGTTGAAAAGTAGTACAAATTGATGCCACAAATATGTAAAAATGGTATGATAATAACATGAAGCAGTCCAAAAATGCAAATACGCCGAAGATGTATCAATTTCTCCCCTTTCTTTCTCTTTATAATTAGACCACAATATTGGTATGGACATGTGATATCTATACTAATTGAATGCAACATCACTTAGAAACAACATATAAAGAAATAATACATTAGGGTAGTTTTTTCTAACAATATATCACCACATAGGATGGCGAGTTAAAGGCCAATGCATTGGAAGTGCCCTTAACAGTTTAGCAAACAGTGTCGACATCTAATTCAGATTTCAGATTCTCTTTGTGCACATGTTTTGCGTGCTAATATTATTTAGATGAGAATATTTTAGAGACTAGATCGAACAAGTGATAGTCATCGACGTTTTCTTTTCCTGGGCGGCGATTTACTTCACAGATCGCAGTCGTCGGCGTCCCCTAGTCTGCATCGATGACTTTCAGGTCGCTGCTTCTACAAACTCTTTTTTTTGCGAGAAAAAATAAAAGAGTTTGTGGGGTTATATAGAGGTTGCTTCGCCAAGGCGGCATCGAAATATGCTCATGGCACGGCTGGTGGATGAAAGAGGAAGAAGACTTCAACATAACCAAGGATTTAAATAGAACTTTATTTTTATGTATGGGTGTGTATGTATGGACTTGCGATACTTAATACTCCTATGTAGGATCTTATGCCTTTTCCAAAAAAAAAGAAGAAGACTGTAATACTCCCTCCGTACCGGTGCATAAGTCATATTACGAAACCAAATAATCCCAAAACACTTAACCGCGGTGCATTAATTCTCACCTCGTTTCTTATTTATTGACATGAATAAAGGAATCAACCAATAAAAAATATGGGTCGTATATGCTTTTAATGACTTACACTACCTAGCACGGCATGAATTGGTCAGTTCAATGCACGTGATGGTATTAATTACCAAAAAAGGGTTTCCCTCGCTTTGTATACAAAGCAACCAACCGAGACAACCAACGATAGGTGCTGGGGCGGAAGCAGCACAGTCACGCCCAAAAGAAAAGAAAGAGAAAATACAAGAGAAACAAATGTTGACAACGGCGGATCGACGAAAAATGAAGAAGCCTCATGGCCCCTGCATCCACCGGAGCTCTCCCACCAAGCTCTGAGCCTCCGAAGTGCCAGTACCAATCAATACCTCCAAAAAGGGACGCGACGATGACGACGCTGCTGCCAAGGGTTTTCCCCCGTACGCTGAGAGTAGAGAGGAAGGGTAGCCCCGACGCCCTCTAGGAAGGTCCGGCGGCACCCTCATGCGCCATCGCGTCGGTGTCGGCCAAGCCAACAGGGATTTCTCCCGATCCCAACCTTTCACCTCAGGCACTCCGGAGCTCGCCACTAAACCGACCACCACCCAACGCCAACCCGGACATGAAGCTTCCCACACTGTCTCACCACGGCACCGCGAAGCATGGCCTGCACAATGAAGAAGAGGAGCCGAGACTAGGCAGGAGCACCGTCGGCATGCGGGAGGGCTCCACCTCCACCGTCAACGACGGTAGCTGACCGGACGCAATAGCAGGAACATACCAGGCCCGTGGTCGCAAAGGCCCGCCCCGGGATCTCCGAGGCCCGTAAAGTTCCCGCCTTCGCGCTGCAGCTGGCACATCGTCGGCGTCGCCGTCCCCGGTCCAAGCCGCTCCTCCTCCTTACCACACAGAGGACAACGAAGGCACGCCGGGGGCCGGCACGCTAGGACCCAGATGGGGCCCGAAGGGCCCAGATCTGAGCCGGGGGCGCGCCTCCGGCCACCCCGCGCCACCAAGCCACCCCACCGCCAAGAGTCGCGCCGCCACCACGCCCGCCGCCGCCGCCAGCGGATCAGCCGCCGCCGCCCCACCCTGTAGGGAGGGCGCAGGAAGAGGACATCTAGCATTGCCGTCACCACTTTGGCTAGGCGGGGCATCCGGCCATGTGTGAGGAGGAAGGGGTTTGAAAGGAGGCGTCGCCGCCCGCCGCATCCCAGAAGGCAGCGCGGGCGGATCCGGGGAGGAAGGGAAGAGCGAGAGGAGGAGAGCTCGGATCCGGCTGCAGGCGAGATCCAGCCGAGGCTACCGGGATCGAGGGAAGAAGGCGCGACCAAAAATGAAACATTAAGTTCTCTTGTTTTCCACTCCGCCTTGGTCGGGGTGCACAACGTAAGATGATTTATGTACCCGTATGGAGGGAGTACTCATTCTCACAATTTTTTTGAGGGAATACTCATTCTCACATTTTTTTGATCAGAAAACTAATAAGATAGCTCATTTCTGGTAGAAGTGAGTGCGTGGCCAATTGAGCCCAGAACCATGCACATACGACCGCGTCTGAATCGATGCTTCCTGAGGAAAAACAAACTGAACCAGACATATCGGGCTCCCTTCCCAGTCCCAATGGGATCCTCCTCGCCCTCCCAGTCGCCGGAGCCGCCGCAGTCGTCCGCTCCTGCCGGTGGAGCCTCCAATGCCAGCCTGCGGTGGCACATCCTCCGCCGGGCCCTGCTCTCTCGCTCCGCCTCTCCCCGCGCATCAGGTCCTGCCGTTTCCGTCCTCTTCCCGCCCCACAGCAGATTTTGTACTCGGATCCATTTCGTTTAGCTCCCGGTTCCGCTTGATCTGCCGCTGTCAGGCGGTCCAGTAGACGAGATAGCTTCCTAGGTATGCACGGTGAAGAAGGCTTCGCGCCGTAATTATCTTCACTCTCGACACCTCCTCGTAGCACCGATACTCGGGCTATACCTTCTGACTAAACAGGAAGAGTGTGGGTGGGTCTCTTGATTTACTAGTCCTGTAATGCAGGAGGAGCATCAGAAGATCAAGATATAACACGATTGCTGTCAACTGCTTATTATGCAATTCCAGCTCTGAATTCATGTGCCTGCAAAGTTTTAATTCAGACAAAATGGTTAACACACATATGATTGTGGCACATGCCATTTGTGTTTATAACCAAGTACTTTGTAGGAGAAGTCCCGGCATTTTAAATACTCCCTCCGTCCCAAAATACTTGTCGGAGAAATTGATCAAAATGGATGTATCTAGAACTAAGATATGTCTAGATACATCCATTTCTCCGACGAGTATTTCCGGACGGAGGGAGTAGATACCTAGATTTGCATCCGTCGAGACTTGAACCCAGCTGGTGGGATTGTAGATCCAGTCCCGCAACTGAATGAGCTTGGCCCATTTCCCTTACCTCTGAGTATTTGATTAAAAGAAACAGGTCTAGCTTGCTCTGGAGTATGATTTCTTGTTTGAATGAGATGGTGCATGAGGTTCTTGCTTTAAAACCATGTACTGTTATGCATATGGGCAATATGCTCGCAGCTTATCCTTTGATATTAGCAGCACTGTATGCACTTGTGAATGCTAAATGCACACTTAGTTAGCCATAACTGTTTTTAAATACGAAAATTCTCACCATTTTCATCTCGGTAGACCCTGTTTAGCTGTAAGGACATGTTTACAGTCAATATTAGCTGTTTTATAGTACACAACATCAACGTAATTTCCTTTCATTTCGATGTCATTCTGGTGACCGTAATGCAGCTGGCTTTCTTTGTCAGTGTTGTTTCTATTTAACCTTTTGCAACTTGAAGTAGTTTACCCCCCCCCCCCAAAAAACACCCACTAAAATCTGTAATTTCTACCTTTTAGAGGTTAACATTTTTTAATTCGTTCTTATACACAGAGGGAACTTCTAGTGACCCGCAGGAGAAAGGTGATACCAACAAAATTTCAAGGAAGACGTCGCGTGGTTTTAATCTGATCGAGTGTCACACAGTGCCGATTTCACAGTTAAATAAATCACAAGGAGGTTCATTAAATGGAAATGAAAATGCTGTGGAATGCCAAAGAGATGTTTATGTTTGTTATAAGCTGCCCTGTGGAGGTTCACCGGAACTTAATGTAATGTAAGCAGTCAACTATTTCCCCCGTAGTTACTGTCATACTGAATGCAGTTTTTCTCCTGTTGTAGTACACACATTGGTCTTCTACTTGTTTTCTGATAAACCGGGAATCACATTTTTCTCTTTCTGTCCAGTAAGCCCCACCAATTAGAGAACTAGAAATGTTCGCTATAATTCCCTAGTTTAATATTGTTTGGTTACAGATACAGAAGAGATGATTCCCTGGAACTAAATGACATTGAAGCTTCCAACAGATTCAATATTGACACCACTGGACTTGTATGTAAGTTTCTTGTTCAAGCTGATCTATTATCTTTGTTATACCATGGATTATATCATTCTATCTGTTAGCCTAAGTTCCCCTGTATGGTCATGTTTATCTCATCAGTTGCAGTTATTGGTTTAGTTGTCATAAGTTACTGCCTGCCAATTGAAGAGTTCTCAATTTTTTGTTTGGAATGTAAAGAACGGGCTGACACTTTGTGTGGAAAGGGAATATAAACATATTTTTTCTATGCAAAATATGAACTGTTTGGTTCCTTGTTCACTTTACTTACCTTTCCTGTCATTTTTGGCCAAGTAAGGTGTTTGAAGGTCCTTATGCATAGGAAGTTAGCCTGGTTGGACTAGAAACAGCAATCTCACATATCCAACAGACTCTTGAAGCTATCTATTACAAGATTCACCCATATTAACAGTATTCATGCCCTCAAGATCTAAAATGGTTCGATCATTTCTAGTAAACCACCTAACTGGCTTAGCTTCCGGCCAGGTGAAAAAAAGATGCTGCATTAATCGCATGAGTCTAGTATGGTTAACCTAGAGCTTCTGATGTAGGACTGCTATACAACTGCAGATTTGATAGTGTCATGGCTAATATATACTCCCTCCGTAAAGAAGAGTGTTTAGATCACTAAGTAGTGATCTAAACACTCTTATATTTCTTTACGGAGGGAGTAACTCTGAATTCTTTGTTGTTCTTACACCCACTATGCTGCTCATGTGGTACTGTTCATCTATGTCTATCTTTATGGTTTCTCTTCCTTGAAGGTTGTTGGCCGTCTGAAGAGGTCCTTGCCTTCTACTGTATCAACTATTCAGATATGTTCAGGTTTGTAGTGAGCTGTATTTACCCATGTAACACACTTGGATTAATTTGTCTTACTTTATCAACAGTACGCTTGCTTTTGCAGATTGCATAACATGCTTGAGTAACTTGAGTTGCTCATTTTCGAGTAAATTGCACAGATATTCCACTTGTCCTGAACCTGATTCGGAAGATTTCAACCCACAGTTCTAGGTAGGATTCATGAGTGCTCAAAACTATCACAGGGTCAGATATTTTGATCTCTTTTTTAGCCTTGTAATAGTTTTCTGCTCTCATGAATCCTACATTCCTACCTAGAACTGTGGGTTGAATTATTATTTTTTTAGCATACAAACATCTATTGCTGCTTTGACTAGATTCACTCTACGTGCTAGTGCTATTCTCAGATTATTTTCCTTTCAAATTCATTATAGGTCTAAAAGGGTGCTTGAACTTGGAGCCGGTTACGGATTGGCGGGACTTGTTATTGCAGCCAGTGCAAATGCTGGTGAGGTTGTTATTTCTGATGGAAACCCACAAGTAGTTGGATGTATCCTTCTTAATGAGTTATATAAAAGCTGTTGCATAATTTAAAGTTTGTTAGTATTAATGTAATATGACCTACATACTACAAGTGTTTTTTTTTGCTACTTTTCGTGACTACTGTGACTCAACCGCAAATAAAAACGGGCTGTTCTAGATGTTACCTTTTATGGCTTTGTAATCCATTAACCCTCAGATATCCAGCAGAACATATCCATCAATGCAGAAACTTTTGGTCAAACGAAAGTTAAACCTATGACACTGCACTGGGATCAAGAGCAAGCTTCAGACATGTTGAACTCTTTTGACATCATTGTTGCAAGTGACTGGTATGTTCTACCCCTTACCACTTCATTATTCTTTAACACTAATCAACTACTACTGCTGAGTGCCATTTGCTTTGTCAGTGGTATCCTGTAATGTGGTGGGTCTGTAATACTGATTAGGTGAAGAAGTTGGAGTTTCTTCCATTGTGTGAAAAATATAGAACTGTTTAAAAGTTATATGATTGCATCTGCGCTTTGATTGGACCATCATTCTTTCATATGCATCCAGTCAAAAACTCAAAATACAGAAATTGCTAAACTTGTATTCCCCCTGCTGAAGAGATGATAGTAATTGTACAATTTATAGCGCAACCAGCCTACTGTAGGTCAAGTCGGCCTCTAATATACAAACACCAGAGAGTGTTCAGTTTTACCTGGATTGTCTTATTCACATTTCACTTGTCTTGCAGTACATTTTTCAAGCAATTCCATCAAAGCCTTGCCCGGACAGTCAAATCTTTGTTAAAGCATTCAGAGACCTCGCAAGCTATCTTTCTGAGCCCGAAGAGAGGTGATTCACTCAACAAGTTCCTAGACATAATCAAAGAATATGATTTATGTTATGAGTTGATAGAGAACTATGATTCCACTGTCTGGAATCTGCACAAAAGCTATTTGGCGGGAGATGACACATCGTGGCCCAACTATAACGAGGAGCATTGCTACCCTTTGTTGGTCAGAATTACCTTTGGAGATTTTGTTTGATCTTAGATGTGTTCATTTGTATGCATTAGCACAATCTGTTTGTTATTCTTCTCTATGGAATACAACAGTGTAATATCTGTGACTGAATCTAGTTGATTTTTTACCATGACATCATCCCATTTTCTCGGAGTGACAGAAAGATGGTAGACACACTGGCAAATTCCATTTACTCACCAGTCTTCTAAATCCTAAATATTTAACGAGTGTAATTCTTCTAGTAGATTCATAGCAGCCAACAGTGGCTAATGACTTTGTTGGTTCCTTCTTCAGTATTGTTCATTTTGGTCCCCATCAGTAAATTTGCAACTGATGCAGCACTCGTACACCTGTAACTTGGTTACTTTACTTGAGACATCGTTTTGGTATTCAAAAATATCCATCCATCTATTTGCTCTTTCTAGAGTAATTTAGCATATCAGTTACCATTTGCCACTGAGATTAGTCATCATGAAGCTTGCTAATCTTTCGAGTCAGAAGATTCCACATCCCCCTTTTGTGCAACTGTGACACTCTAATATATGCTTTTAGGCGGCGGTGCCAAATTGATTATCCGTTGATTAGACGTTGCTGGTTGAAACCGATGTTATTTTGAGCTGTTTTCTCTGGCTTTTCGTCGACTCAGTTGACGTCCTTCACCACATACGTTAACCCAATCTAGTGGTTGATGTATCACGTCCTCTATGTTCTTTTTATGAACTGACGCCTCATTGCCTCGTCAGATTTTCGGAACGCAGTTGGTTCTTATCTGCTCCTACTAATTGCTGTTCAAACAGCTTTTCTAGTGCTGACTGGACGAAAGCGATCTTCAGAACCGCCAGCAAGTTTCCACGGGCAGATGATACGCAGCTGCTGATGCTTCCGAACTTGTTGTAGGTAAGATCTCAAGCTCATCTACAGTCAGATCTCCTAATTTTCGTGACGCCACTGTACTACTTGCATTGTTTTGATTTCCGTAACAATATGTGCGTGGTCAGTAGCTGATAACTATATGAATAATATACCCGTATGGTAACGATGATCCCACAAGTAATGGCCGTCACAACGGGATCAACCCATTGATATTTCAGTGATGTTGCTTTGATTAAACGTCTTCATCAACTGCCTCATTAGGTCCAGCGTTCTTGTCAGTCCCCCATCTGCCCTGGGGCTAGGGGATCTTACGACGAATGTGCGTATTCCATGAGAAAAGGTGGCTTCTTTTCAGCACATTGCATTGCAACGGCAATACGAGGAAAAAGCCACCCACTTTTATGAAAGCTTTCCTAGCACTTGCGTATTAGACACCATGTGTTAGCTTCCAAGGCCTGTCGGGAGAATGAGGTTTATGCTCGTTTTTCTTATGTAGATATATATATATATATTGGTATTGCTGTGTACGTGCGGCTTGGAACTTTCGGCCTTAGGTCCTGACTAAATGGGTTATGGAACTTGCTGTCCCTCTGGTAATCCTGTTTTGGGGGATTGCCCGTGGAGCTGAAAGTGATGCTGCACTGATCCTCTTTAGGCTTCACCTGCTAGTAACCCTCTGTATTTTGATGTACCCCTTCGTTTCTAGATAATGCAGATAGAAAGGTCTCCCCCCCCCCCCCCCCCTTCCGGAATTTTAGGGCAGATTAGCAAATTCCCCGTAAAAAGGTTATATAAGTCCCCCGCGACGTCCGCCTTGAACATGTACTCCCTCCGTCCCAAAATACTTGTCGGAGAAATTGATAAAAATGAATGTATCTAGAACTAAAATATGTCTAGATACATCCATTTCTCCGACGAGTATTTCCGGACGGAGGGAGTAGATATTAAGTGACGATCAACGACTGTCATCTCTCTGGAGCTTCTCTATTCATTCTCACGCCGTTGCCGCCACAACTCTGACGGCTACATTGAACTGACAGACAACTCACTTAGCTGCCGTGATCGCCAGCCTCCCTTAGCTATTAAACCCTCTCTGCAATCAGTGGATCACATGAACCTCTTCCCCAAGCTTCTAATAGGCTAGCTCTAGCGTAGAACCCTAGCTCGCTATCAACAGAACTGTGTTGATCTCTGAAGCCTGGTATCGCTACACTGAAATCAGGGTATTTTGAGTGATAAATCGAGCTAGATTGTGTGCAGTTCTACTTAACCGAGTTGAGATCCTGTCAATCATCCGCTCGCCGAGGCTAGATGCACCAATGCACCATGTGATAACCGATAGCAACATAAATGATGGCCTATTCTCAGTCGCTAAGCATGCATGTGAGGCAGCAATGCTCATTGCATCATTTCATGGACGGGGGATCCGAGGAAGACATGTTCCATTCCATATAACGATGGATCTATCATCAAAGGCAACCAACCTGTTTTAACTGTTGTCGGCGGCACCGATCCATTATTCTCTCTCTTTCCTCTTTACAAGTACCCCTTTTGCTACCAAAAAGGATTTCCCTTTGGGAGCCTTTATCACCGGATTGTTGTGAATGCACTCAACTTTTGACTCAAGATTCCTCAAGCCTAGCTTAACAAACCGAAATCACAGCTGATCTCCCTTTCAGTTCATGAGCAACATGGGAGTCAACCAAAAGGTGAACCCTCCCTTCATGCAAGCATAAGCAACCGCCCTGGCCAAGCACAGCCACCTGCAAAGTGTAGTGCTATTTGGCAGAAAGAGAGGCAGTGACAGTGCTGCTGCACCACAACCACAAGAGTGCCGAATATACTAGTCTCTGGATACGTACTTAGCGCAATCATGAGGCCATATTTTTCTTCCTTGGTGCTGTGCTGCGTCTTTTCTACAGTAGGCACAGCTGCAGTCACGATGATCTAACTGTGCTTGTATTCTAACGAGAGATCCAAGTCGCGTATCAGATTCGGAAGTTGGTCTCGTCGTCGTCGTCAGCAGGAAAACGACCACCCGGTCGGTGGGCGATCCCTGTCGCGGTTAGCCCACAGCCTCGTGCGATGACGTCACCTCTGCCTGAAAGTAACATGTGGCATCATTTCAAAAAAAAAAAAAAGTAACATGTGGCCTTGCTTGCACTAGTTTAAGTCAGATTTCCGGCAGTCCCGGCGATCCCCAGGTCCATGAGCTAGACTGCCATATCGGAGAAACCGGCCCATTCGGCCACGGAAAGGCGACGGGTCTCGAAGCTAAAACCATGGCCGCCTCACCCCTCTCCGATGTAGGTCACCCTGCGTGTCCCGTCGCATGGATCGGGCAGCTGAAATCGCCATGAGAGTAGTTGGTAGGTACTATGAGCTTCGCTGCAACCTACTTACTGATTGCTCTCCTCTGAACCTCCCAAGCAAGATGAGTAGGTTACTACTGCCCCACACGGAATAACATCCAGCACGCGGAACCTAAAGGTGATGTGATTCTGGTAGGTACTACGCCGTTCGTTCGTTCCTAGGCAGGAACAAGAGTAGGCACCGAGCTGAACTGAACCTTCCTTTGGCCACACTCGTCAAAAAAAGCAGTGGACCAAACGAAGGGACACGGCCACCACCGCCGGCCGTGCCCATGTCCTCCCCTCCCCTCCCCACAAGGCCACCACGCACGCCCGCCGGGCCTGCATCTTGCTTGCCTGGTCCTCCCAGATGGCGCCGCACACCCCATGTGCCAAACACCAAAGCTTGCGCCGTCGAACTGTACACTACTGACTTGTAAAGTATTTTGTAGTGTACAATTTGTCGTGGCAGGAGTGGTATTCTAGTGTTTTTGGCCCATGCCGCCAACTCAGCCATTACCGGGCCACTCGTTTCATCTTCCTTTTAGCTGTTGATTGAGTGTCAATCATCTGCGAGCAAATGTTTGGTGAATGTTCCAGCATTATTATGAGTGTTTGGCAGCTAGACTGTCAGTGATTGTGATAATGGATGGAACTGCCACATCTCTCACTGGTTATGGTTATGGCAAATCAGCCACAGCAACAGTGCGGTAAGCAAAGCACCGTGACACTACAGAGCAGAGATAACATGACAGGTATTTGTACGTCCTGTTCATTACTGAAACGATGTGAACTTGAGCCTAATCCTCGCTTCGTGCGTATCATAGCTTGACCAGGTTTGGCCTCTGACAGCTGAGAGCAAATCCCGGAATAAGTGCGTCGATCAGGTTATAGTTTGTTCGCCACTAGCGATCGGCCGGAGAACTGGACGGCGAGTGCGTATATACAATCATAGATAGCTCTCGGGCAGCGGGCCGGGCTCATCAAGAGCCACCATTCGAATTTCCAGTACCATGCGTGTAAGAATCTTTTCTACTAGTAGTATATTTCCTTTGTACTCCACAGCCGTGCAAACTAGAAAAAGAAAATGAAAAAGATGGATGGATGGATGGATTTTACAATGGCGTCCCCACTCGCCGTGCACATCAACAACGGCCCATTCTTTCCGCGAGCGCCGACGGCGGCAGCAACGGCAGGGGAGCGCGCCGTCTCGCTTTCGCTCCGGTGACCCGTGCCGACTTGCAAACACTGTGTTCTTCTGTTCAACTTCTGACCAAAACCTCTCTGTTTTTTTTTGTTCTTTTTGGATGGATGGATATGGCTGGTCCTTCCCTTCTACTGATCTTAATTTGATGCTATAGAAGCAACCGGAGGATGAACAGTGCGAGCGGCGCGGCCGGAATCATGGCCGTCCTCCTCGGCGTCGCCGCCGACATGTCGCCGGTGGCCATGTTGGCGAGCCAAGAGTTGTCCCCCAGTATCACGCCCTGGCCGTCGGGTTGGCCACCTGCCTGCCTCGGCATCATCGGGGGCGCGAACCCTGTCGAGCCCGGCATCGTCGGCGTCGGCACCACCGTCGCCCCACCCGCCGATTTCAGGCTGCACACGGAAAGAATAGCGGGGTATGATGAGTTCACGATCCAACTGGTGAAGACTCGAATGCATGCATGCAGTAAAATAAAAGAGGATCAGGTCAGGAGGAACATAATCTAGCACTGAAAGCTGTTTTTCGCGCTTTCCCTTTTACCCTTTCCGCTAAAGTGTTACGGTAGTTTCATTGCGACATCGGCCATCATTCATATGGCCTAGTCTTTTCTGACTTCACCACAAGATAAGAAAATGACTGCCCTGCTCCTGCGCTGACGACTGACGTTGATGTGCAAACCGACGGCGGTGAAAAGTGAAAGCCACAGGGGGTCAAACCTCCCTCGACAAGCTAAGCACCCACTAAAATGCAACATGAATGAGACATCTACGGCCTACTACCCAATAATATACTGGTAACTCCAGACTGATCATCACAATGCATCATCTTCCAAGCCTCTCGCTCTCACTGTCCCCTTCCGTTTCGTAAGCACGGCATATCGGAATACCGCGCACTCGCAAGCATTTTGTATGCGAGATAAGGTGACATGGAGTGCCCATTGTTCAGGCACCAACCAAACCATCCATGCCGATCTCATCATCGTGATCGTGTCCCCATGCTTACCTAACAGTGCGTGCGAATCATGGCGTGATTAACCACGCACGACCTAAGCGTCACGCGAAAGCAAGCCTTAGCTAGTGATTAGTAAATGCAGTGATTAAGGGTGGCGCGTGGTGGGCATGGGCATGGAGTATGGACCTTGGGGTGGCGACGGGGCAGAAGGTGATGGTGTAGTCGCGGCCGCCGGCGCAGGTGAAGGTGCTGGTGGGGTCGTCGAAGGCGTAGCTGTAGGAGCGCGGGCACGCCAGCTTGAACGCCTGCGAGTAGGCGGTGGGGTGGCAGGTGTTGGGGTTGGCGAACGCGCCGCTGCAGCAGTACTCCGGCTTCCCGAACGCGTCGCACGCGCTCCGGCACGCGCCGCCGCCCGCCGACCGCAGCTCCGCGGGGCACCGCAGGTTCAGGTCCGCCGAGCAGCCCGCGGCCGCGCACGTCGTGCCGGTCGCGCTGCTCCCCGCGGGCTCCACCAGGATCGGCAGGTTGTAGCCGTCCACGAGGCTCACGTCGTAGAAGTCGTTGTGCCCCCCGCCGTCCAGCGTGAACTCCGCCAGCGTCGCGGGCGTCGCCCCGTCCCGGCCGGAGCACTCCAGCGTGCCGGTGCCGCAGTCGCCCGTGGCGCACGCGAACCGCCCGGCCGCGTCCTGCGCGCAGCCCGTGCGCGCCCACATCCGGCCTGACCAGCCGGTCGGGAACGGCAGCGCCCGCGCCGCGCCGGGCGGGAGCGCGAAGCCCGTGGGCTCGATCCTCGCCGTCCCGGCGTTGGACAGGATGCCCGGCCACACCGTCCCCGTGCACCGGTTCAGGAACGTGAATGTCACAGCTCCACCCTCTGCACCAAGCAAACACAACACAAATACGATGTCAATTCAGCTCATCATCTCCTACAATTTAACTTCCAACACAGATTTCTTCTACGACGATCGAATTACCTCTCAGGCACATACAAAGCAGCGCAACGACGACGCAAACTCTTTGGATTCCCATGTTCTTGAAGCAATGCAGCTCGGGTTGGTGCTGGTGGTCACTAATGGCGAGGGCAAGGAGAGGTATATAGTGTCATTACAGCGTAGACGCAGACGCAACCTGTCAGTATCAGTATTCAGTACTGGCAGTCCAGCAACTCCGGCTGCAGTACTAGTTTAGTACAGCAGTGGGAGACAGCAGAGGGAGGTAGAGAAGTCTCGGCCTGGGAGGAGGGAGGAGCAGCCACCCATAAACTATCAGGATTAGGATCAGAGGCAGAGGCAGAGGCCGGAGAGTGGAGGAGCGGGAAGAAGGGGAATCTGAGCGCTCCCTCCACGGCCGTATTTATAGCCTCAAGAGCGGCCGTTCACTGACCAGCTTTTATCATGCTTTCACTTTACTGAAGAAAGAACGGAATGGGGCTTGATTGGATTCAGATAACCTTTTCTTCTCTGCAATTTGCATCGGGAGGCGAAGGTCTAGGGCTAATTGTTCCCGGCGATTTCCACCATGGGCCGATCAGGATTGTATCGGGGTTTGGTGCTTGGGGATGGCCGTATCTTTTGGCAGAAAGGCGTGGATTGTGCGATGAGATTTAGTGGAGGGCCAGGATGGCTATGGCTTAACCGACAGTTGTGGGGATTTTTGTTGAAGGATAAGATAATGGAATGTGGAGGAACCTTGCTTAAAATCTTGGTGGCTGAATGCATCCAAGCTTATCTCTGAAAGCTCAGTAGTCGGCACTCGCATGTGCACTTGATAATCGTTTCTGAAGCGAGCAGTAAATGTCTTGAGAGAGATGGAAAACTGAAGAACTGGGATGGTTAGTGCTGGCAATCAGCTATCCAATAAAAGAGTGCTGCTCCTTAAGTGGCGTACTGTGTGATTCAAGTTTACTGGACTGTCATATCTCGGTGGCGTATGTCAAGTTAATTCAGTGCAAGAAGTGAAGACTGAAATACTGAACAGCTCGCTGCTACCCATTACAGCGAGGCAACGTTCTGAAACGAAAGATGAAGTCCCAGGTGCTTATCTTATCCACACAAAACAAGTCCCAGGTGCTCACATCCAAATAAAATCGCACTTAGTTTCAAAAGAAGAAAAAGGAAAATGCCACTTGGTTTGTCGGTAGACGGTGACGGTTTTGGCAAGTATTTGAAGACACTGTCTGTCATTTTTCTCTATCTCTCTCTGAGGAGCCGTATTTGAAGACATGCCTATATTCTGTCGTAAATATGTTCAGGTTCAGTTCTCAACACTTTGATGGATTTGCGAGAGGTGCATCCCAAGGGTGACAGCTAAGTTTTCTCTTGCGAATGATTAGGCGATTCCCTCCACCGTTTGCTGATGTGTGCGCCGACGCCCGTCTACCGCAAATCTAAGCCCCTGGCAACCGACCACCGCATTGGGTAGCCATCTGACCACATCTTGTCACCCATCCACCACAGAAGCCTTTGGTGTGCGGCTAGGGCACACAATCGTACACCATTGGTAAACCCTAGTTCCCTTCTCTCGAGTCTTTGATTCCAGTTGTTCACAGAGCAGATGGATCGTGTGCAAGGCCTGATGAAGGGGTTGAAACTGTTCGATCTAGAGAGTAAAAAGGGGGGAGGATTGCATGGAGTGATGGAAAGAAGATGGGAGTTGTGGAACTACAAGCTTTGCGAAAACTCATGTTGGATAACTAGGCTTTGCGGAGAGGATGGCGTTGAGGAGGATCTGGTGCCCGCTGAGAGGTTTGGATTGTAAAGATTTGGGAAACAACATTTTCATGTTCACCTTTCATCAGAAGTCGGGCAAAATAAAGGCGCTTGAGGAGGGGCCTTGGATGTTTGGAAAGACTTTGCTAGTATTGGAAGATTTTGATCTTGCAAAAGTGTGAAGGAGTATGTGTTTCAGAAGATCCCAATCTGGCTCTATGTCTTTGATCTGCCTCTAGGGATGATGTGTCGTGTGATGGGTTCGGGTAGGAGACATCATTGGTGAGCGTTGGAGGTTGATGCTGGGTTGATGTAACGGCAGTGGGGAAATTTCCGATGGTTAAGATCTGTATGGATATGTCGAAATCGCTCATGAGGGGTTTTGTCTCGGATGATATTGATGTGATGGAGGGAGAGCAAAGGGCGCTAACGGGGAGGAGAAGAGGAAGAATGAAGAGGATAATTAATGTTGAGAAACCTAGTAGAAAACAAAAAAAATCCATCTTATGAATCAAACCCATGAACACTATGAAGATGCAGATGGGATTAGATTGGTTCTTTACCAACTCGGAGTAGTAGCGAAAGAAGAGTTGGTGCATATTCCAGCAAATAGGATTTACAACCTACCAACCGCGAGAATTTCCTCCATCGAACAAAGATGGAAAGCATCTCTCCGGCAGATTGCACATATACGAGGTCACCGGTCTAGCAGCGCTTCACTGTCCAGATCATGGGCAGCCTTACACGGAGAATTGTGCAAAAGGAGGGGCCGACCCCTCCACTATTTTTAGGAGGAGGAGGGGAGAGGTGGCACCTTGGGAGAGGGGGTAGCCCAAGGGGGTGCGCAGCCATCTAGGCCGGCTACCCCCTTAAAGGCCTAGCCATTAGGGTAGCTCATGGCGCTCCTGACATTTCTAGTGTGCTCCGGAAAAATTGCAGAGCCCTCCTATGTCAATAGGGGCAAGCAATTTCTCCTCTGGAACTTTTTCTGAACTCTCGGTATTATCTGAAACTTTTTTTGTTTCAATAGGGCGGGTTGAAACGGTTCTTGTTGATGAAAGGTAAAGAGATAATGGTGAACTTCGTCACCCAAGCTATCCTATGTATGCTATGAGTTGTTTTGATCTTAGGAAGGGTTTATGCGAAGAACTTAGCAAGATGATATGTCGGTACTGGTGGTCTCAGTAGAAGTAAGAGAAGAAGATCACTGGGACAGATGAGAGAAGATGAAGCTACCCAAGACGAGTGATGGGTTGGGGTTCAGAAGCCTGCACTCAGTTAACCTCACTATGCTTGCGAGACATGCTTGTATGCTGCTACAAGCCCCGGATTCCCTATGCGCCCGAGTGCTGAAACCAAAGTACTGCCTACCGGGGAGCATTCTGACAACTGAGCCGTGTGCCAATAGGTGTTACACACAAAGAAGCATTCTTAAAGGCATATATATATTGTGAAGGAGAGGTACATCTGGTTTGGCTCTGGGGAAAGCATCAAAATGTGGTCGGACCATTGGATCCCAAATGAGGAGGTGAGAGAACCAACTACCACGCAAGGTGCTAAACAAGCTATCTGAGCTGATCAACCCGGTTTCTCAGTCCTAGGAAGAGGAGTTGGTTAGGCAAACCATTCGGGTGGCGGATGCGACATGCTGACATCAATATTGCGAATCCCTCTAAGTGAGCAACATGATGACTTCATCACATGTCATTTTGACTCTAAAGGATTATTCTCTGTCAAGTCAGCGTACCAGGTGCACGCTCACATGCTACGAGGTAAGCTACAAGATCGCCGGGGGGAAGCTCGAGTGGCGTTGGATGGAAGCGGGTTGTTTGGCAAACTTTATGTAAGTTCGACTACTCTGGAAAGGTGCATCATTTCCTGCGAAGGTTTGATCACAACAGTCACCCGTTCTACATGAACAACGAAAGGAGGGGAGTTGAGCTCGACACTCAGTTTGAGTTATGTGGCAGGTGTACTTTGAGGACAGAGGGCATCTTTTCTTGAGGTGCAAAAATGTCAAGCTATTATTGATGAAGTCATGTACCTAGGGTAGGGTCACGGACCTGTCCTAAGTACCCTACCCAAGGACATCCTCAGAAGAAGCTGCCTTCCAGTCGACCAAGAGAGACTTCACTCGACGGACTCGAAGGACTCGACCATGAAGACTCACTCGACCACTAGGAGATCAAGAGTCACTCTGCATCCAAACGGTCTGTAATTAAGTAGTCTTTATGGAATTGATGACACTTTATATAGGGCGTTTCCAGTAACGCCCAACCTTTATGTACTTTAAACCCTGCATGACTGAGGGCCGGAGGGGTCTGGCGGACACTATATAAGCCACCCCCTCCTCAGTGTAAAGGATTCGCACCCCTGTAACCTATACACAGATAATTCAGTCGACCGCCTCCGGGCTCCGAGACGTAGGGCTGTTACTTCCTCCGAGAAGGGCCTGAACTCGTAAATCCCTTGTCTGTACAACTGCTCCATAGCTAGGATCTTGCCTCTCCATTCCTACCCCCATTCTACTGCCAGACTTAGAACCACGACAGTTGGCGCCCACCGTGGGGCGGGTGTCCTAGCGATTTTTGGAGAAGTTGCAGTTGTTCCGATTGCCTTCATCATGGTTTCTGGTGGAGTTTTGGTCGAGGGCCGCGAGATCCGTCTCGGCGCGCTCACCTTCATCGCCGACGACTCCGCTTGGCTCCAGGAAGCTCCACTCGACATCGACGCGCTCCCCGTCCGCGGTGCGATGCATTTTCGGGCGTGTGTCCACGGCGTTCTGCTGCGGCAACCGTCGACTCCGTATCGGTCGACTCCCCTGTCGTCCTCCCTCCCTGTCTCCCGCCAGCGCAAGCGCTCTGGTTGTTCGAGGCTCCAGCGGTGGGTGAGGCACGCAGTGGCTCGCCAATCGGCCACCACCCAAGTCGTGGCAATCGAGCCTGACGAATCTCTTTACGACCTGTTCGATCTGTCGACTGGCTCCGTAGAGACCGCATCCGAGTGCGACAGTAGTGATCCGGCGGCGGAGGTCTTGATGGTCAATGGGCCTCGTAGCCCTCCCGGCTTCCCCCGCGACGACGTGATGGATGGTGGAGGCGACCCCGCTCAGGCCCATGAGGAATATCAGCCCGAGCCACTTACTTCCCTGCAAAGAGAAGAACTTTGCCACAGGAACGTGGATGTCCTGCATACTCCCATCACAGGAGAAACTCCCGAGGCTCGTGCCTTGGAAGAGGCGCGTTTGGCCAACTTGGCTGAACGCACTCGACTGAAGAACCTCCAGCGAGCACTCGACGAGCGCGCGCGACAACGAGTACCCGACTCCAGTCGACGTCAACTCTTTCCGCAACCGACTCAGGTATATCGAACCCCGATTCAGAATTTAGCAGTTGCAACCCGTATAGCAGAGTCAATCCAGCCCTCTCGATCGGAGGTGGCGGAGGCTTGATGCGATCGAGGATTTGCTCGAGTGGCGGAGATCGAAATTCAGTATGTCACGATCCGCAACAGATTCACGATCGATCCGTCGCTGCGAATCTGATTCGATCGGCTCACAGCCCTAGATCGCCTCCGCGGCGTGAGGGCGCGAGGTCGGCGTGACCAATATGGTGGCGGATTCGATCGTGATGATAGGCGTGAGTGCCCACTCCTCCCCCAAGGGGTGGGTGTTACGCTCATCGGCGATTAGATGACGCCCGGCTTCGGTGTGGGACGAAGAGCTCCGGTCGACCCCAGGGAACCAGGCTTTGTCGCGCAATCCATCATCGTGCAAGGTCTGGTCGATCGGAACATAGCTCATCGAGGTGGCCATGACAGAGATGTGCCCACTAGCAGCCGAGTCCATGTTTGAGTCGAGAATGTTTCAAAGAGGGCTATCGAGCGCGGTGATTCCCCCAACTTCAGGTTGGCAACCTGAGTAAGTAAGTTCACGGTGAGTCAAGCACGAAACACGGCTTGAAGACTACCGAGTGGCGGTGCAGATTGGCGGCGGGAATGATGAGGTGGCTATGAAGCATTTACCACTCATCTTTGGAAGGTTCGGCGGGCGTGGTTGAATCGATTAGCTCCTAGCAGCATTTACACTTGGGAAGATCTTTCCGAGTGTTCGTCAGGACATTCGAGGGAACGTGCAAGCAACCAGCTGGATTGACAGAGCTGCAAGTCTGCGTGCAGAAGTCGAATGAAACCTTGAGAGATTACATTCAGAGATGGATCACTTTGCATCATACTGTGGAGAACGTGTTGTTGGGGACCGAAGCAGAAGCGTTGACACATCGTAGTGGAAGTAGTCGTACGTCTTCCCGGTTCAACCGATCCAGGCACCGTTACTCCGGCACCTCCGAGTTCTTGACACGCGTACAGCTCGATGACGCACCCTCGATCTCCGATCCAGCAGAGGCGCCGAGGGGAGTTCCGTCGACCTGACGGCGTGGTGGCGATCTTGATGTTCTCTGTCGCGAGGCTTCGCCTAAGCACCGCTACAATATGACCGAGGTGTAATATCGTGGGGGGCACCACACAGCTAAGGAACGATCTCAATGATCAACTTGTGTGTTCTAGGGTGCCCCCTACCCCGTATATAAAGGAGGGAGGGAGGAGGAGGCCGCCCAAGGGGGCGCTATAGAGGAGGGGGAAACCTACTCCAAGTAGGTTTCCCCCTTTCCTATCTTATTTGGAGGGAAGGAAAGAGTACTAGTATTAGGAATAAGTACTAGTAGTAGTAATAGGAAGAGGGAAGGAGAAAGGAAGGGGCGGCCCCTCCCCAGTCGGATTAATGGGGCGCCCCTCCTTGTTCCTTCTCCTTCTTCCTATATGGGCCCAATAAGGCCCATATACCTCCCGGGGTTCCAGTAACCTCCGGTAGCTCCAAACTTCTCCGAACCTTTCCGGTGTCCAAATATATCCGTCCAATATATCAATCTTTATGTCTCGACCATTTGAGACTCCTCGTCATGTCTGTGATCACATCGGGACTCGAACAAACTTGGTACATCAAAATACATAAACTCATAATATAAGCATCATCGAAACCTTAAGCGTGCGGACCCTACGGTTCGAGAACAATGTAGACATGACCGAGATATGTCTCGGTCAATAACCAATAGCGGGACACGGATGCCCATATTGGTTCCTACATATTCTCGAAGATCTTTATCGGTCAAACCGCATAACAACATACGTTATTCCCTTTGTCATCGGTATGTTACTTGCCCGAGATTTGATCGTCGGTATCAATACCTAGTTCAATCTCGTTACCGCAAAGTCTCTTTACTCGTTCCGTGTCGTCATCTCATAACTAACTCATTAGTTACATGCTTGCAAGGCTTGGGTGATGAGTATTACCGAGAGGGCCCAGAGATACCTCTCCGACAATCGGAGTGACAAAACCTAATCTCGAATTATGCTAACTCAACATGTACCTTCGGAAACACCTGTAGTACTCCTTTATAATCACCCAGTTACGTTGTGACGTTTGGTAGTACCCAAAGTGTTCTTCCGGTAAACGGGAGTTACACAATCCTCATAGTTACGAGAACATGTATAAGTCATGAAGGAAGCAATAGCAGAATACTAAACGATCAAGTGCTAAGCTAACGGGATGGGTCATGTCAATCACATCATTCTCCTAATGATGTGATCTCATTAATCAAATGACAACACATGTCTATGGTTAGGAAACATAACCATCTTTGATTAATGAGCTAGTCAAGTAGAGGCATACTAGTGACTATATGTTTGTCTATGTATTCACACATGTATCATGTTTCGGTTAATACAATTCTAGCATGAATAATAAACATTTATCATGATATGAGGAAATAAATAATAACTTTATTATTGCCTCTAGGGCATATTTCCTTGATCTCCCACTTGCACTAGAGTCAATAATCTAGATTACATAGTAATGATTCTAACACCCATGGAGTCTTGGTGCTGATCATGTTTTGCTCGTGAGAGAGGCTTAGTCAATGGAGTCTGCAACATTCAGATCCGTATGTATCTTGCAAATCTCTATGTCTCCCACTTGGACTTGGTCGAATGGAATTGAAGCGTCTCTTGATGTGCTTGGTCCTCTTGTGAAATCTGGATTCCTTTGCCAAGGCAATTGCACGATATTGTCACGAGAAGATCTTCATTGGTCCCGATGCACTAGGTATGACACCTAGATCGGAAATGAACTCCTTCATCCGAGACTCCTTCATTCGCCGCTTGAAGCAGCTATGTACTCCGCTTCACATGTAGATCCCGCCACTGACGCTTTGTTTTGAACTGCACCAACTTACAGCTCCACCGTTTAATATAAATCGTATCCGGTTTGCGATTTAGAATCGTCTCGGATCGATGTCAAAACTTGCATCGGCGTAACCATTTACGACTAGCTCTTTGTCACCTCCATATCGAGAAACATATCCTTAGTCCTTTTCGGTATTTCAGGATGTTCTTGACATTGTCGATGATCCACTCTGGATTACTTTGGTACCTACCCCAAGCTTATTGCTAAGCATACGTCGGTCGGTACACAACATTGCATACATGATAGAGCCTATGGCTGAAGCATAGGAACATCTTTCATTTTCTCTCTATCTTCTGCTGTGGTCGGGCATTGAGTTCGACTCAACTTCACACCTTGTAGCACGAGCAAGAATCCTTTCTTTGCTCGATCCATTTTGAACTTTTTAAAATTTTGTCAAGGTATGTGCTTTGTGAAAGTCCTATTAAGCGTCTTGATCTATCTCTATAGATCTTGATGCCCAATATATAAGCAGCTTCACGAGGTCTTTCATCGAAAAACTTTTATTCAAGTATCCCTTTATGCTATCCAGAAATTCTATATCATTTCCAATTAATAATATGTCATCAACATATAAAACTAGAAATGCTCTGAGCTCCCACTCACTTTCTTGTAAATCTGAGGCTTCTCCAAAAGTGCATATAAAACCATATGCTTTGATCACACTTTGTCAAAGCGTTTATTCCAACTCGAGATGCTTGCACCAGTCCATAAATGGAGCGTTGGAGCTTGCACACTTTGTCGACACCTTTTGGATCAACAAAACCTTGAGTCTGCATCATATACAACTCTTCTTCTAGAAATCCATTCAAGAATGCGGTCTTGACATCCATTTGCCAAATTTCATAATCATGAAATGCAGCAATAGCCAACATGATTCGGACAGACTTAAGCATCGCTACGGGTGAGAAAGTCTCATCGTAGTCAACCCCTTGAACTTGTCGAAAACCTTTCGCAACAAGTCGAGCTTTGTAAACGATAACATTACCATCAGCGTCGGTCTTCTTCTTAAAGATCCATTTATTCTCAATGGCTTGCCGATCATCGGCAAGTCAACCAAAATCCATACTTTGTTTTCATACATGGATCCTATCTCGATTTCATGGCCTCTAGCCATTTCGCGAATCTGGGCTCATCATCGCTTCCTCATAGTTCGTGGGTTCATCATGGTCTAGTAACATGACTTCCGAATAGGATTTCCGTACCACTCAGTGCGGATCTTACTCTGGTAGACCTCGAGGTTCGATAGAAACTTGATCTGAAGTTTCATGATCAATATCATTAGCTTCCTCACTAATTGGTGTAGTCGTCACGGAACCGGTTCTTGTGATGAACTACTTTCAATAAGGGAGTAGATCTGATTATCTCATCAAGTTCTACTTTCCTCCCACTCACTTCTTTCGAGAGAAACTCCTTCTCTAGAAAGGATCCGAATTAAGCAATGAAAATCTTGCCCTCGGATCTGTGATAGAAGGTGTACCCAATAGTCTCCTTTGGGTATCCTATGAAGACACATTTCTCGATTTGGGTTCGAGCTTATCGGTTGAAGTTTCTTCACATAAGCATCACAGCCCCAAACTTTGAGAAGCGACAACTTTGGTTTCTTGCCAAACCACAGTTCATAAGGCGTCGTCTCAGCGGTTTTGATGGTGCCCTATTTAACGTGAATGCGGCTGTCTCTAAAGCATAACCCCAAAGCGATAGCGGTAAATCGGTAAGAGACATCATAGATCGCACCATATCAAGTAAAATACGATTCGACGTTCGGACACACCATTTCGTTGTGGTGTTCGGATGGCGTGAGTTGAAACTATTCCACATTGTTTCAAATGTAAACCAAACTCGTAACTCAGATATTCTCCTCCACGATCGATCCTAGAAATTTTATTTTCTTGTTACCATGATTTTCTACTTCACTCTGAAATTCTTTGAACTTTTCAAATGTTTCGACTTGTGCTTCATCAAGTAGATATACCCATATCTGCTCAAATCATCTGTGAAGGTGAGAAAATAACGATATCCGCCACGAGCCTCAACATTCATCGGGCCACATACATCTGTATGTATGATTTCCAACAAATCTGTTGCTCTCTCCATAGAACCGGAGAACGGTGTTTTGGTCATCTTGCCCATGAGGCACGGTTCGCAAGTACCAAGTGATTCATAATCAAGTGATTCCAGAAGTCCATCAGTATGGAGTTTCTTCATGCGTTTTATACCGATATGACCTAAGCGGCGATGCCACAAATATGTTGCACTATCATTATCAACTCTGCATCTTTTGGCTTCAACATTATGAATATGTGTATCACTACTATCGAGATTCAATAAAAATAGACCACTCTTCAAGGGTGCATGACCATAAAAGATATTACTCATATAAATAGAACAACCATTATTCTCGATTTAAATGAATAACCGTCTCGCATCAAACAAGATCCAGATATAATGTTCATGCTCAACTCAGGCACCAAATAACAATTATTCAGGTCTAAAACTAATCCCGATGGTAGATGTAGAGGTAGCGTGCCGACCGCGATCACATCGACTTTGGAACCATTTCCCACGCGCATCGTCACCTCGTCCTTAGCTAATCTTCGCTAATCCGTAGTCCTGTTTGAGTTGCAAATGTTAGCAGAAACCGATATCAAATACCAGTGCTCTGCGAGCATTAGTAAGGTACACATCAATAACATGTATATCACATATACCTTTGTTCACTTTGCCATCCTTCTTATCCGCCAAATACTTGGGGCGATTCGCTTCCGGTGTCGATCGCTTGCGGTAGAAGCACTCGATTTCGGGCTTAGGTCCGGACTTGGGTTTCTTCTCTTGAGCGACAACTTGTTTGCTGTTCTTTTGAAGTTCCTTCTTCTTCCCTTTGCCCTTCTTCTTGAAACTAGTGGTCTTGTTGACCATCAACACTTGATGCTCCTTCTTGATTTCTACCTCCGCTGCTTTCGAAGATCGCGAAGAGCTCGAGAATAGTCTTGTTCATCCCTTGCATATTATAGTTCATCACAAAGCTCTTGTAGCTTGGTGGCGATGATTGGAGAATTCATCAATGACGCTATCATCCGGAAGATTAACTCCCGGTTGAATCAAGTGATTATTATACCCGGACATTTTGAGTATATGCTCACTTGTGAACTGTTCTCCTCCATCTTGCAGCTATAGAACTTATTGGAGACTTCATATCTCTCAATCCGGGCATTTGCTTGAAATATTAACTTCAACTCTGGAACATCTCATATGCTCCATGACGTTCAAAACGTCGTTGAAGACCGATTCTAAGCCGTAAAGCATGGCACATTGAACTATAGAGTAGTCATCGACTTTGCTCGCCATACGTTCTTAACATCGTCGGTTGCATCAAGAAGGGCACGGCACCCAGCGGTGCTTCGGGGCGTAACTCTTACAGGCACAATGAGGATAATCCTCGAGTTATGGACCCGATCCGTGTAATTGCTACCATCATCTTTCAACTTTGCTTTCTCAAGGAACGCATTAGAATTCAACGGAACAACATCATGAGCCATCTATCTACAAACAAACATAGATAAGCAAAATACTATCAGGTACTAAGTTCATGATAAATTTAAGTTCAATTAATCATATTACTTAAGAACTCCCACTTAGACAGACATCTCTCTAGTCATCTAAGTGATCACGTGATCCAAATCAACTAAACCATGTCCGATCATCATGTGAGATGGAGTAGTTTCAATGGTGAACATCTCTATGTTGATCATATCTACTATATGATTCACGCTCGACCTTTCGGTCTCCGTGTTTCGAGGCCATATCTGTATATGCTAGGCTCGTCAAGTATAACTGAGTATTCAGCGTGTGCAACTGTTTTGCACCGTTGTATTTGAGCGTAGAGCCTATCACACCCGATCATCACGTGGTGTCTCGACGAAGAACTTTCGCAGCGGTGCATACTCGGGAGAACACTTCTTGATAATTAGTGAGAGATCATCTTAAAATGCTACCGTCAATCAAAGCAAGATAAGATGCATAAAGGATAAACATCACATGCAATCAATATAAGTGATATGATATGGCCATCATCATCTTGTGCTTGTGATCTCCATCTTGAAGCACCGTCGTGATCACCATCGCCACCGGCGCGACACCTTGATCTCCATCGTAGCATCGTTGTCGTTTCGCCATCTATTGCTTCTCGACTATCGCTACCGCTTAGTGATAAAGTAAAGCAATTACTGAGCGTTGCATTTCATACAATAAGCGACAACCATATGGCTCCTGCCGATTGCGATAACCGGTTACAAAACATGATCATTTCATACAATAAAATATAGCATCACATCTTGGCCATATCACATCACAACATGCCTGCAAAAACAAGTTAGGCGTCCTCTACTTTGTTGTTGCAAATTTTACGTGGCTGCTACGGGCTTAAGCAAGAACCAATCTCACCTCGCATCAAAACCACAATGATAGTTTTTCAAATAGACTCCGTTTTAACCTTCACAAGGACGGCGTAGCCACACTCGGTTCAACTAAAGTTGGAGAAACAGACACCGCTAGTCACCGTGTGCAAAGCACGGCGGTAAAACCAGTCTCGCGTAAGCGTCTGCGTAATGTCGGTCCGGGCGCTTCATCCAACAATACCGCTGAACCAAAGTATGACATGTTGGTAGGCGGTATGACTTATATCATCCACAACTCACTTGTGTTCTACTCGTGCATATAACATCAAACCATAAAACCTAGGCTCGGATGCCACCGTTGGGGAACGTAGTAATTTCAAAAATTTCCTCGCACACGCAAGATCATGGTGATGCATAGCAACGAGAGGGAGAGTGTTGTCTCGTACCCTTTGTAGACCGAAGCGAAGCGTTGACACAACATAGTGGAAGTAGTCGTCGTCTTCCGGTTCAACCGATCCAGCACCGTTACTCCGGCACCTCCGAGTTCTTGACACGCGTACAGCTCGATGGCGCACCCTCGATCTCCGATCCAGCGAGAGGCGCCGAGAGGAGTTCCGTCAAGACGACGGCGTGGTGACGATCTTGATGTTCTCTGTCGCAGGCTTCGCCTAAGCACCGCTACAATATGACCGAGGTGTAATATCGTGGGGGGCACCGCACACGGCTAAGGAACGATCTCAATGATCAACTTGTGTGTTCTAGGGTGCCCCTACCCCGTATATAAAGGAGGGAGGAGGAGGAGGCCGACCCAGGGGGGCGCCATAGAGGAGAAACCTACTCCAAGTAGGTTTCCCCCTTTCTTATCTTATTTGGAGGGAAGGAAAGAGTACTAGTATTAGGAATAAGTACTAGTAGTAGTAATAGGAAGAGGGAAGGAGAAAGGAAGGGGGCCGCCCCCTCCCCAGTCGGATTGGGCTGGGCGCGCCTCCCTTGTTCCTTCTCCTTCTTCCTATATGGGCCCAATAAGGCCCATATACCTCCCGGGGTTCAGTAACCTCCGGTAGCTCCAAACTTCTCCGGAACCTTTCCGGTGTCCAAATATATCCGTCCAATATATCAATCTTTATGTCTCGACCATTTGAGACTCCTCGTCATGTCCGTGATCACATCCGGACTCGAACAAACTTGGTACATCAAAATACATAAACTCATAATATAACATCATCGAAACCTTAAGCGTGCGGACCCTACGGTTCGAGAACAATGTAGACATGACCGAGACATGTCTCGGTCAATAACCAATAGCGGGACCTGGATGCCCATATTGGTTCCTACATATTCTACGAAGATCTTTATCGGTCAAACCGCATAACAACATACGTTATTCCCTTTGTCATCGGTATGTTACTTGCCGAGATTTGATCGTCGGTATCAATACCTAGTTCAATCTCGTTACGGCAAGTCTCTTTACTCGTTCCGTGTCGTCATCTCATAACTAACTCATTAGTTACATGCTTGCAAGGCTTGGGTGATGAGTATTACCGAGAGGCCCAGAGATACCTCTCCGACAATCGGAGTGACAAAACCTAATCTCGAATTATGCTAACTCAACATGTACCTTGGAAACACCGTAGTACTCCTTTATAATCACCCGATTCGTTGTGGCGTTTGGTAGTACCAAAGTGTTCTTCCGTAAACAGGAGTTACACAATCCTCATAGTTACGAGAACATGTATAAGTCATGAAGGAAGCAATAGCAGAATACTAAGCGATCAAGTGCTAAGCTAACGGGATGGGTCATGTCAATCACATCATTCTCCTAATGATGTGATCTCATTAATCAAATGACAACACATGTCTATGGTTAGGAAACATAACCATCTTTGATTAATGAGCTAGTCAAGTAGAGGCATACTAGTGACTATATGTTTGTCTATGTATTCACACATGTATCATGTTTCCGGTTAATACAATTCTAGCATGAATAATAAACATTTATCATGATATGAGGAAATAAATAATAACTTTATTATTGCCTCTAGGGCATATTTCCTTCACGTGTCTGATCATCAGGCAGTCTGTGCCTTCAAGGATGGTGTCAAGAACAGAGAATTAAGTTTCAACTTTGGTCGGACCGGAGATATGACACTGAGTCGAATGATGGAAATCGCCACCAAGTATGCCAATGGTGAAGAAGAGGACCGACTCCGGAGCGGCAAGTACAAGCCGAGTGAGTCGGAAAAAGGAAATTCCAGTCGGAAGCAAAAGCGTAAAGCCGAACCTGCAGCTCCTGGGGAGGCTCTGGTCGTGACTCAGGGCAAGTTCAAGGGAAAACCCAAAGGATTCTAGAACCCCAAGAAAGTGAAGGATAAAGAAGGAAATGACGTGATGGATCTGCCGTGTCACATATCCACAAAGAAAGACGAGGAGGGTAATTTCATCTACCCGAAGCATACCACTTTCATGATCTTGGCTCTTGATCCAGCGGTTCCAAGGTAAACAGCCCAAGGACAAGGAAAAGGAGTCGGACAAAGCCGAGGACAAGGAGGGCGATGATGGAGGATATCGACATGTTAACTCTACTCTGATGATCTTTGCTGATGTGGAAAGCAAGAGCCGATTGAAGGTTATCAACCGTGAGGTAAATATAATTTCGCCCGGCGACGCCAAGCTATCTGAGATGGTCCTGGACTCCCATTACATTCGACCGATCGATCACCCGACTCATATAGCCACCCCAGGAGGCAAGCTTTGGTGGTCGACCCGGTCGTTGAGGGCACTCGACGAAGGTGCTAATGGATGGTGGTAGCGGATTTGAACATATTGTATGAGAGACGCTAAAAGGAATGGGCATTCCGATGTCGGACTAAGCGCCCGACAACATGAGTTTTCATGGAGTTATACCTGGAAAGAAGGCTGAGTCACTCGGCCAAATAGCTCTAGACGTGGTGTTCGGTGACTCGAAGCATTTCCGCAAGGAGAGGCTGACATTTGAAGTCGTGAATTTTCAGAGCGCTTACCACGCTATTTTGGGGTGACCAGCTTACGCACGGTTCATGGCTCGACCATGTTACGTGTACCTCAAACTGAAGATGCCCGGCCCCAAGGGCGTGATCACTATCACTGGCAATCGGAAGAAGGCAGAAGAGTGTTTTCAGAAAGGCTCGAAAATTGCCGATTCCCAGATAACAATGGTAGAGCTGGAGGGGTACAAGAAAAATGCAGATCCAAGTGATTTGTTACGGGCCAAGAAGCCTGCCACGGAATCAGCATTTCAGTCGTCCGGTGAGACGAAGCCCGTTCACATTCACCCGACAGACCCCAATGCAGCTCCGACTCATATTTCCACAACACTCGACCCTAAATAGGAAGAAGCGCTCATCCGGTTCCTCGTGAGAATCGGGACATCTTTGCATGGAAGCTCACGACATGCCGGGTGTTCGAGGGGGCTGGCCGAGCATCGCCTTAGAGTCGACTCAACAGCAAAACCTGTCAAAGAACATCTTGACGGTCCGCCGTCCGAGAGAAAGGCCATTAGCGAGAGGTGGCTCATTGTTGGCGGCGAGTTTATCCGAGAGATATACCACTCCGAGTGGCTCGCCAATGTCGTCATGGTTCCCAAGAAGTACAAGTCACTCCGCATGTGCATTGATTTCAAACACATCAATCGGGCCTGCCGAAAGATCATTTTCCTCTCCTCGCATCGACCAAATTGTCGACTCATTGCGGGATGTGAGAGATTGTCCTTCGGGCGCTTATTCCGGATACCATCGATCCGTGCAGATGGACTGATGAGATCAAAACCGCTTTCATCACTCCATTCGGTGCTACGCTATGTCACCATGCCATTCGGCCTCAAGAATGCCGAGCCACGTTCATGAGGATGATTGAAGTGTTTACTCACTCAAATCGGTCGGGCGTGGGCGTACATGGATGATATTGTGGTCAAATCGCGAAAGGGTTCCGACTTGTTGACTAACCTCGCTGAAACATTTGCCAATCTCGGGAGGTATGATATCAAGCTCAATCCATCAAAGTGCACATTCGGAGTTCTGGTGGAAAGTTACTCGGTTTTCGTTTTCGAGCGAGGAATCGGCGCTAACCGAAAAAGTTGGCACTATACTCGAATGAAACGCATACATGCGGGTGCACGATGTCGAAGCTTCTTTGGATGCTTGTCGCGTTAAGTCGATTCATCTCTCGCCTCGGTGAAAAGGCATTGCCTCTTTACCGGCCGATGAAGAAGGCGACAAGTTCGTGGACTCGAAGCGATGCAGCGTTTGCCGACCTAAAAGCTCTGCTCTCCACCCAGCCGGTGCTTGCTGCTCCAATCAGCAAAGAGCCTCTGTTGCTTTATATTGCAGCCACAGGACAAGTCGTCAGTACAGTACTTATGGTCGAGCGGGAAGAAGGGAAAGCCTTCAAAGTTCAGCGCCCAGTGTATTATCTCTCTGAAGTTTTGACTCCATCAAAGCAAAGATATCCTCATTATCAGAATCTTGTGTATGGGATCTACATGACCACAAAGAAGGTTGCTCATTATTTCTCTGATCATTCCATTACAGTCGTCAGTGATGCCCCACTTTCAGAGATTACACTGTGAGAGATGCAAGTGGTCGAGTGGCAAAATGGGCGATTGAACTCCTTCCCCTTGATATCAAGTTTGAGGCAAAGAAAGCCATTAAGTCCCAAGCAATAGCAGATTTCCTTGCCGAGTGGATCGAACAACAGCAGCCGACTCAAGTTCACTCGGAGCATTGGACCATGTTCTTTGATGGCTCTAAGATGTTAAATGGTTCCGTCTTTGGGTAGTTTTGGTTTCCTCCAGAGGAGATAAGCTCGAGATATGTGCTCCAGATTCACTTTGATTCCTCCAACAATGAAGCGAATCTGAGGCACTTTTATATGGGTTGCGCATGGCCATTTCACTCGGCGTCCGTCGCCTTATGGTTTATGGCGACTCAGATTTGGTGGTCAATTAGGTGATGAAGGAGTGGGATGTTAGAAGCCCAACCATGACTGGATACTGCAATGCAGTGAGAAAGCTTGAAAAGAAATTCGAAGGGTTAGAGCTCCATCATATACCCCGACTGAAAAATCAAGCGGCTGATGATTTGGCAAAGATAGGATCCAAGAGAGAAGCCATTCCCAGTGATGTGTTCTTGGAGCATATCCATACCCCGTCAGTCAAAGAGGATCCTTTTACAGAAGAAGCTCCGCAGCCCAAGAGTATCACAGATCCGACTGAGGTTGAAGTTCCAGCAGTGGTCGACCTGATCATGGAAGCTTTAGTGATCACTCTTGAGGAAAGAGCTCCCGGAGGACGAGGAAGAGGCTCGACAGATCGTCCGCCGATCCAAGGCCTTTACTGTGATCAAGGGGCAGCTGTACAGAGAGAGCACGACTGGAGTTGGTCAGAAGTGCATAACGCCAGAAGAAGGTCGGATAATCCTTGATGACATCCACTCGGGGACCTGTGGCCATCATGCGTCCTCTCGGACCATCGTGGCCAAAGCATACCGAGCCGGATTTTACTGGCCAAGAGCGAACGAAATGGAAAAGAAGATAGTCGACAAGTGTGAGGGATGTCAATTTTACTCCAACATGTCACGCAAGCCCGCGCTCAAAGACCATACCACTCGTCGGCCCTTCGCAGATGGGGATTGGATATGGTTGGGCCCTTGAGAACAGGCGAGCGGTTTTACACATGTCTTTGGTAGCGATCGACAAGTTCACCAAGTGGATCGAGGCTAAACCCATCAAGAACCTTGGCGGTATCTTTGTCGGCTTCATCGAGAATTGGTATCTGAGATATGGAGTCCCGCACAAAGATCATCATCGACAACGGGTCAAACTTCGATTCGGAGGAATTCAGGGCATTCTGCACATCTGAGGCCACACGAGTCGACTATGCTTCAGTCGCCCATCCTCAGTCGAATGGACAAGCAGAGCAGGCCAATGGCTTGATTCTCAAAGGGTTGAAACCCCGACTGATGCGTGATCTCAAGCATGCGGCTGGAGCATGGGTCGACGAACTTCCCTCGGTGCTTTGGGGGTTAAGGACCACGCCTAACCGGTCGACTGGGAGAACTCCGTTCTTCTTGGTCTACGGAGCTGAAGCGGTCTTGCCAAGTGACCTGCTCCACAATGCTCCTCGGGTCGAGCTCTACACCGAAGCAGAAGCAGAACAAGCATGGCAGGATGCAGTCGACCTTTTAGAGGAAGAAAGGGAGATGGCTCTGATCCGATCGACCATTTACCAACAAGACTTGCGTCGCTTCCACGCCAGGAACGTGAAGAGTCGAGCCTTCCAGGAAGGGGATTTGGTTCTCCGAGTGGATCAGCAAAAACCACACAAGCTTGCTCCTTCTTGGGAAGGTCCCTTCGTCGTCACCAAGGTTCTCCATAGCAGAGCGTACCGTCTCTACAACGTCGAGCACAACATCGACGAGCCCCGAGCTTGGAACGCGGAGTTGCTCCGCCCCTTTTACACCTAAGTATTCACTCGGATGAGTTGTAATAAAAGTACTTTTGTAGTTCATGTTTCACAAGATAATAGTGTCATAATTTCCCCAATGATTGATGTCACTTTTATTTGTTCAATAAAATTCCCCCTCAGTGGGTGGCTTAGCTGCGAATCCGTTTCCCCTAAGTTTGTAAAAAAAAATCCTTGTCGAGTGGAGAGCCAGCCTCCCACTTGGGGGCTTAGCTGCGAACCCGTTTCGCCTAAGTTTCAATAAAATCATACCGAGTGGTGAGCCAGCCTCCCACTCGGGGGCTTAGCTGCAGTCCAAGTACTCGCCTAAGTTTCAATAAAATCCTACCGAGTGGTGAGCCAGCCTCCCACTCGGGGGCTTAGCTGCAGTCCAAGTACTCGCCTAAGTTTCAATAAAATCCTACCGAGTGGTGAGCCAGCCTCCCACTCGGGGCTTAACTGCTGCATCCAAGTACTCGCCTAAGTTTCAATAATATCCTACCGAGTGGTGAGCCAGCCTCCCACTCGGGGGCTTAGCTGCAGTCCAAGTACTCGCCTAAGTTTCAATAAAATCCTACCGAGTGGTGAGCCAGCCTCTCACTCGGGGGCTTAGCTGCAGTCCAAGTACTCGCCTAAGTTTCGAAAATCCTACCAAGTGGAGAGCCAGCCTCCCACTCGGAGGCTTAGCTGCAGTCTAAACACTCGCCTAAGTTCAAATTCAACGTGCGCTCTGCAAGGAGGAAGAGGTGCAGGTCGACTGCTACCCTCTCCTCCGAGCTAAAGTACAACGTGCTCTCCGCAAGGAGGACGAGGTGCAGGTCGACAGCTACCCTCTCCTCCGAGCTACGCCACAAGTACAACATGCGCTCCGCAAGAGGGACGAGGTGCAGGTCGACTGCTACCCTCTCCTCCGAGCTACGCCACAAGTACAACATGCGCTCATAAAGGAGGACGAGGTCTTGGTCGATGCTACCCTCTCCTCCGAGCTATGCCACAAGTACAACGTCGCGCTGGAAGGAGGACGAGGTGCGGTCGATCGCTACCCTCTCCTCCGAACTACGCCACAAGTACAGCGTGCGCTCCATAAGGAGGACGAGGTGCTGGTCGACCGCCACCCTCTCCTTCCGAGCTCGCCACAAGTATAATGTGTTCTCCATAAGAAAGACAAGGTCGATTAACGCCTTATTCTTGGAGAGACGCAGTAAAAATCCTACCGAGTGGAGAGTAGACCTCCCACTCGGGGCTTAGCTGCAGCCAGTGCTCGCCTAAGTTTTGAAAATCCTACCGAGTGGAGAGCAGACCTCCCACTCGGGGCTTAAGCTGCAGCCAGTGCTCGCCTAAGTTTTGAAAATCCTACCGAGTGGAGAGCAGACCTCCCACTCGGAGGCTTAGCTGCAGCCAGTGCTCGCCTAAGTTTTGAAAATCCTACCGAGTGGAGAGCAGACCTCCCACTCGGAGGCTTAGCTGCAGCCAGTGCTCGCCTAAATTTTGAAAATCCTACCGAGTGGAGAGCAGACCTCCCACTCGGAGGCTTAGCTGCAGCCAGTGCTCGCCTAAGTTTTGAAAATCCTACCGAGTGGAGAGCGGACCTCTCACTCGGGGCTTAGCCAGAGCCAGTGCTGCGCCTAAGTGTATTGGGGAACAAGTCGATTGCAATAAGCACCTCGCTTTAACCTGCAAAAGACACCACAAACCAAATGTACGCATATTTAAACGTCGAATCCAAGTTCGGATAACACCTAACGGAACCGAAAGTGCTCAGGCGCTAAGCCTGTTAAGGTTTGTCGGTTACAAAAATCACTCGGCATACCGAGGCAAATTTAAAGAATCAAGCTCAGAAGTTTTTTACCCCTCCTGTGAAGGGCTGGAAGGTGCAACAAACTCATCCAGGTCGATTCCATCTGCAATCCGAGTGGCAGCGGCGATGAAGGTTTCCATGAAAGACCGGAAATCGTGCTTCTTGGTATTAGCAACCCTAAGAGCCGCCAGCTTGTCCTCTCGTGCATCCTTGCCGTGAACGTGAGCCAGAGATAGGGCAACGTCTGCGCCACACCTGGCAGAAGACTTCTTCCACTCCTGCACTCGACTTGGGACCGTGTTCAGTCGAGTCATCAGAGACTCGAGGTCATTCTGGAGCGTCTCTCTGGGCCAGAGTGTGGTGTCGATGCAGGAAGTGGCGACCTTCATCCTTGCGAGATAATCGACGACGGCAGCAACACGAGATTCGAGCCGGAGCACGTTCATGGCGACTTCATCCTTCACAGGAGAGTTGATGGGATCCAGATTTATTTCCAGTCGACCAGTCTCTTCTTCAAAGTTCTGGTAAAATTCTGCAAGCGCAACCACCGAGTCAAGACAACAGTCGGATGGAAAGATCACAGTTAAAATATCTATTTGATACAAAAGATTACCTTCAAGCATGAGGAATAGCTTCTTGGCGAGTCCGCCCAGATAAGCCTCCAGATCGTTCTTCTTTCCCACCAACTCACCGGCCTTGTCACTCGAGGCGATCTTATCACTTTTCACCGACGGTGACCTCTTTGTTGGTAGCATCAAGAGCAACTTTCAGATTGGTGTTTTCTTCTTCAAGCTTGGTGATCGAAGCCGCTTCTCATCTGCGAGCTTGGTTTTCTCTAAAGCCGCTTTACGCATTTCAGCCAACTCAAGGTCTTTCTTCTTGAGGCATCCCTCACTTTGCTGCAAAGTTACTGGCGAATCGAGACTACAAAACAAGCGAGGGCAAAGGCGTTCGTCAAGGCCTCACCAAACATACCTTTAGCTTCCTCCTCCGCCTTCGTTAAGTTCTCATGGGCGGCTTCAGATCAAGCTCGAGCTGGATGTGTTTGTTCTCCAACTCAAGATAACGAGCACAAGGTCGCAGGATTTCTACGAAGAACCAATCGATGATGTCAAAGACAATTCACTTCCGAGTGATTAAGGAAAAATCATACGTTTCTAAGACTACGGCGAATACAAACATTCGACCATAGTCTCGGGACTACACCGGTGGGTGCACTCAGCGTGCCCCACTAGTTCTATCAAGTTAGAGTCGACGAGTCGACCAACAAAAAAAGGGAGGTATTCTTGGTCGTAGTCGACTACCAGCGATCGACCACGGTCTCGGGACTACACCCGTGGGTGCACTCAGCATGCCCCCACCGGTGCTCAAATCCATTTGACCTAGTCGAATAAAGGAAAAACTTAAGAAATAAAGACTATGGTCGATCGCCGCCAGATCCACCATAGCCTTGGGGACTACACCCGGTGGGTGCACTCAGCGTGCCCCCACTAACCCAAATTTCAATCGACACACCCGGTGGGTGTAGGACAATCACTAGGAATTTCAGAAGAAGAATTTTCAGATATCATATCCTAATGAGCAGGCGGTGACCGATCGACTGAACATTACTCTGAAGAGCTGAACTGGCGTCATAGGCTGCCTAGCTAGCTTCTCGAATGGCCTTCACTTGCTCCATCATGACTCCCGCCTGGCGTATTGCTTCTTTCACAGCACTGGCTTGGTCCTCCGGGACGTAGTGGGTCGAGAAAAGTGAAGGCTGTGCAGCACTTGACGATGAGGGGCGAGCACTCGTCAACGGCACCGCAAAAGATACGGTAGGCCGAGTGACGTTCTCTCCCTCCGCGACCAGCGTCTCGGGTGCTGGCACGTCTTGAGTCGCCTTGCCAGCAGACGTTTTCCTATTCCTCCTCTGCCTCAGTGGTTCCTCATCGTCGTCATCAGGAATGTCAATAACGACGTTGGATGGAGCTGCAGAAAAGAATCAAAATTAGAGACAACGAGCCGATCGACTGAAGACGGAACTATAAAGGTCATACCAGGTTTAGAAGTGGCAGTGTCTTCCATCTCATGATCTTCACTCGGCGAGGTATCGAAGCAGCGATCTTTGCAATTCCGTAAGTCGACCGGTTGACTCATTAGTCGACCAAGAATAAATTCATGTGGAACAAGAAGACTTGAATAGCACCGTTACCCTGATATAGTGGGAATCACCATCTTCATCTTCGGCAAGACCTTCGCTGGCTTCGACGGCGCCACTCGAGATTGCTTCGGAGCTTTCTCAGTCGGCGCCGGAGAAGTGGTCCGTCAAGCGCTTAGTCGATCATTGCTTGGCGATCGCGACCCCTTACCACGCTCGGTTGCAGGATCATGGACAAGCTTCGAGCGTCTTTCCGAGCGAGGAGGTGCAACTTCCTCCTCCTCTTCCTCCTCACCAGAGTCATCACCCTCATCATCATCATCAGCATCCGAATCCCACTCCTCCGGGCTTTCACCCCCACTTCCTTCCTCCTCCTCAGTCGGCGTCTGCGCTCCATTGGGCATCGAGTATAACTCAGTGGTGGCCTGACAGACAACAAAACAAAACAAAGGTCAATCGACCAATTTGCAGCAAAGCAGAATGAATAAAGCAAGATTACAATTGAGGATAAGTGGGCATACCATGTCCGGTGTGTAGGTATGGTCGAGTGGTGGAATCCTCCTAGCCCCTCGAGGGTTGTCCTTATTCCCTGTGATTGCGGTCATCCACCTCTCCAGTGTGGCGTCATCGAATGCTTCTAGATGGACACGAGTGTCATCCTCGGTTCCACAGTACAGCCACATCGGGTGGCCTCGATCAAGGCAGCTTGGATCGCCCGTCTAAGGAAGACCTCGGAAGGTCCATACCGTCCTCCATCCCGAATGAGCTGGACTACACGCTCCATCAACATTTTTACTTGGGCTTTCTCTTCAGGAAGCACCTTCAGAGAAGAGGGCTTGTCCACTCGGTCCATGGAGAACGGAGGAGACCACGGTCGATTGCCCGGCGTCGACTTCGTCTTGGCGATAGAACCAGTCGATGCCATCCTCCGACCGACTTCAGGGAAGGGTCATGGCGGAAAAGTACTCTTGCTCCTCATCTGAATCCCAAGACCCCAAGACATCTGAATAACCTTAGTCCTCTCATCATTCGGACTCGCCTTTTCACCGTCTGTGAGCGACCGTGAATATGTGCTAAAGAGACCCCATGTGGTCGACAACCCGGAAGTTCTCGCACATGGACACGAAAGCAGCAAGATAGGCAATGGAATTTGGATTGAAATGGTGGAGTTGCGCCCCAAAAAAATTCAGAAACCCTCGGAAGAAAACACTAGGTGGCAGAGAGAACCCACGGTCTACGTGAGTAGCTAGAAGAACGCACTCACCCTCCTGCGGCTGCGGTTGCCACTCGGTCCCCGGGAGCCTTGCTGACCCGTGAGGGATCAGACCCTCGTTGGTCAGGTCATTGAGATCCGCCTCGATGGTCGGCGGATCCAATCCTTGGACCCAACTCTGCGGCGGCGGGACCTTGACGAAGATCCGCCTCGATCGACGCCCTTCCTTCGCTTTCCCGTCGCCGTCGCCTTCTTCGCGCTCCAAGGCGCCGTCTTCTCCTTCACCATTGTCGCCGCGGAGCACGCGAGAGTGGATGGGCGGAGGCGAGAGCGAACCACGTGGCGGAGGCGAAGAGAGCGAGAGGGAATGGGAAGGCCTTGTTCAAAAACCTCGCCGGCGCCTTATATAAGGACGCTTCCGAGTGGTCGACAAGTAGGCCCGGCGATCTGTCACATCTCAAAAGCGATCGCGCCGCGCGTGATCGTGGCGAAAAAAGGCGGCGCTGAAATCGAGGCGTTTACGCTTTATCCCATCCGGCGCCCATGGTCCGCCCGCTTCGCGCTTCCCAAAATTCGGATCCCACGAAATCCGCTAACAAAGCAGATCAATCAGTTAGACGGTAGATTTCCTGCGATCCGTCGCTCGGGAGTTTACTAGGTTCAAAAGTTCACTTGACAAAAGAAAGGAATGGATCAAGGCGACTGAAAGAAAAGTTGCTGCCATCATTAAAAGGAAAATTATTGTTGGTCCCAGATGAGACATGTCCAGAACACGAAAAACAGGTCGGAAAGATTATCAACTCCTTCCTCACTCAAACCTCGATCCATTCGGGGGCTAATGATGAAGTCATGTACCTAGGGTAGGGTCACAGACCTGTCCTAAGTACCCTACCCAAGGACATCCTCGAAGAAGCGCCTTCGGTCGACCAAGAGAGACTTCACTCGACGGACTCGAAGGACTCGACCATGAAGACTCACTCGACCACTAGGAGATCAAGAGTCACTCTGCATCCAAACGGTCTGTAATTAAGTAGTCTTTATGGAATTGATGACACTTTATATAGGGTGTTTCCAGTAACGCCCAACCTTTATGTACTTTAAACCCTGCATAACTGAGGGCCGGAGGGGTCTGACAGACACTATATAAGCCACCCCCTCCTCAGTGTAAAGGGTTCGCACCCCTGTAACCTATACACAGAAAATTCAGTCGACCGCCTCCGGGCTCCGAGACGTAGGGTTGTTACTTCCTCCGAGAAAGGTCTGAACTCGTAAATCCCTTGTCTGTACAACTACTCCATAGTTAGGATCTTGCCTCTCCATTCCTACCCTCCATTCTACTGTTAGACTTAGAACCACGACAATTATACTAAATAAAATTATATTTTCTAGGTAAGTCAATAAATGTTTACTATTTATACCAAATAAAACCACTTTTGCACAATTGTATTAATATACGTAGGTATACGTAAATCATGGACTAACGCAATAGAATATTTATACCAGTTGCAACATAAGGACATCTATCTAGTAAGTACTGCCTCTGTATCAGAATATACGACTCTTTTTGTTTTTGCATGGGACATAGAAAACATCTTACATTTTATTACGGAGAGAGTACCTTTTTAAATGTACATTCGCACAAGTTGGTGCTTTTTCTACTGTCGACGAACAGCCAACGTTCCTATTACTTTTGAACACTTTCTTGCAGATAACTTGGAAGAATAAGCGACTTATTTTCCAGTAGAGGGAGAGCTTCACTTGCACGGTGCACTGGCAGAAAAATCATTTTAAAAGGTGAGCGAAAATGGAACTAAATCAACAAAAAGTACATTAGTGGAAGGAGAACAGATTTGGTTCTTTCCTTTCATTAACTCGGGATGGGCTCCATAACCAAGTCAGCAAGTAACGCAGATAACCTTATTATTTCCTCCCTTTATCCGCTGCAAATCCTTTTTCAGATGAAGCTTCGTCTGATATGGCAGCGGCTGGACTTAAGCATCATTTCGATACTTTGTCTAAATATAAACTCACATCACACCACTTTATGGTGCTAATTACGTGTGCGATGAGCACGAGCGAGGGGCCCGATGGGCAGCCAAATCTGCAGTTAACCTTTATTCTCTTCGCTTTCCAAGTTCTGCTCGAGGGCAATTTTTTTCTTTTTAATTAATCGACGAACCAAATCTTTTACCTCCGTTTCAAAAAAGAAAGTTCTCCCCAAGCAGAACAACTGCTACCGGCTACCCCTAGTCGTGCTGCAACATATCTGCGCAATGAGCGTCGCCACTGCATCACGACTACATGTAATGCACATCCGAAGAACACACAAAAAAATCGGGGTGCAAATTATCTCAAGAAAAATGGCAATATCTGCCGCTGAAGGGCCAACGCCATGCACTCGTACAACGACCGGCACAGTGCCGACGCCATTTTTCCAGTAAAGAAGAAAACTCGTACAGCGACTCGCGTAGTGACGAGGTCTGATGTGGATAAACACGAAAGAAAACACGCATACGAGACACGTGAATCGCCTGCCTTGGCATCTTGTTGACTGTATTTAGTGTGCCGAATCTCTTGCAGGCCCAGGAAAACATAGAATTGGGGATCCCTTTTTCTCTTGCGCCTGGCACGAATTTTTTTGTGGCGAAAAGGAGGATATCACCTTCTGACTCCGAGAGTGCTCGGGCGAGCGCACTCTTTGATGCAGTAAAATTCGAAAAAATACTAAATAAATTGGAAAAAATTCTGAAATTTCTTGGCAACAAATATTGACAGTTTTTAACAGTGTGCGAATTTTGACGATGAAATGACCTTCATGAAAGTCTCGGCAAACAAAAATAGAAAAACACTATCCTTCAGCCGGCGGATGCACGCGCAGTGTCCGCCGCCTGCATAGCCGTCGGATCAATCTTGACCGAGCGCTCACGCTGGCCAAAAGTCCTGTGCAACCTTTTTTTTTTTTGCAACAACTGTAATGTTTCAGAAGGTTTCTGCAACAGAGATCTTGTTTCAGAAATTAAAAAAAAGGGTTCAACCGTGATTCCGTGAAGTTTTATTTAGCAACATGGTCTAGTTTTAGAAACTTTCTGCAACAGTGGTCTTGTTTCAGAAAAAAATTGTTCGACAGCGAAGAATTTTTTTCTTCTGCAACAAGGGTCTTGCTTCAGAAACATAGCCCCCGTTGCAGAACGCGTTGGAGGAGCGCACGATGTTAGAGCGTACGAGGCCAAGCATTGCAACACGACGCATCTTTCATAAACATAGCTTCAGTTGCAGAAATCGTCAAAGGAGTGCCTAGCGTGGGAGCTCGTCGCCGTCATGCTGGAGTAGAGGCCGCGCCTGTTCTTCAAGCAGGGCCCCTCGGTGAGCTCGATTTGTGTCCGATCCAAAGCATCTGACGCGCGATATGGTGCGCCATGGTGTTGCAGAGAGTTCAATTTAGCTCCCGCACACCGGCGGCGGGCTGATTTTGGTGGCGGGTTGGCTGCGGCGCCGCGCTGGGCGCAACTCTGTCGGAGCCGGGGGCAAGTTTGTTGTCTTGTTTCTGCAACAACGCGCATGTTCCGGGAATAATGAGGGAGGCATGCGGGACACGCACACTAGATCGGACGGCTAACAACTCAGGGATCCAACGGCTGTCCAGGCGGCGGATAATTTCAATACATCTATCGGCGGACGCGTAGCAGCGCCCAAGAAAATATCAATGCTCCAAAGTACTATTAAAACCAGTATTTTTGAAGCATCTATTTTTTTTCTTGCCGAGACATCCACAAATGCCATTGAACCGTAAAATTTGGCACACATGTGAAGCACACATCAATGTTTGTTGTAAAAAAAAATCAGATTCTTTTGATTTTTTAAATATTTTCTTGGATTGTACTGTAGTAAAAGGTGCATTTGAGCCCGAACTCACAAACTCCACGCCTCTTCTGACACGCCATATATCATTGATTATTCGTCGATGTCAATCAAAGCCTAGCATCGGAGCCGAATGAATCGGCCATGAATGGAGTCTACCTTCTCAGTGCACAGAAATGTGCCGAGTTTCCGTATATCGCACGCTCGCTCAAAACGAATGGAGACAAGAGAATTGCATCCAAGTACATGAGCTGAGGAGCTGCTTATAGGCTTATAGCATGCCTATATATGCGGCTGACAGATGAAGTGCATGATCTTTAGTCCCAACTTTCAACCGTCTAACAGCAAAGAGGAAGATGGATCGACTCAGCTGGCGCTGTCCGCTCGCCGCATCAGCGTCATCACGTCTCGCCGGGTAAAAGGATCGCCGCTACTAGCGAGATCGCCATTGCCAACTTTCCCGAGAGGATGGCTGCCATGTTCCGCGAGTAACTTTGTCGTGGAAAAAGGTCTCACACTCGGCTCGACTGCCCACCTTCCTCCCGGCCCTCACACACGTTGATGCACAGTGTGCTCCCATATCGATCCTTCGCAAAAGTCCATTCGCTTCAGTCATCTTCCACTCGGCTCTGTCCGGCCATGAGAGCAGAGTGGAGCTCACGTCCTGGTTGTTTCCTTCTTTGGCCGCTCTTTGCCACCGATCCGTTGCTCCCTTTCCTACGAAGGCTCGAGGCAAAGTTGGATGGAGACACATACGCGGCTACTAGCTATAGCTTCCACGTTAGCGCAACTCAAACAAGGATCGCCAAAACGTCCTTAAATATTTGGACCAAATTGCCGATCGTTCTTAATCATCCAACACGGATCATCAAATTGGCTCAGACTGGTTCGGATGTCGGAAATCCCGCACCCCGACCCCATTTTGAGGGGAGCTCTAAGGCCAACTCCACCGCGCGACCCCATCCTGTCCGGCCCCGTCCGTTTGGGGTAAAAAGGACAAACCGGGCGGTCCAGCGCGCGGGAGCAAACGAACTTTTGTCCGTTTTCGACTCATCCCCAGCCCAAGTTTGCGCCGATTTTGGTGTAAAACGGACAGCGCGCGGACGGGCGGGACGCGCGTGCTTGTCCGCCCCTGGCCCGCCTGTCGGTGACACAAAGCAAACCCCCTCCCCCCGCACCCCCTTTGGCGCCATTTCCCCAAACCCTCCCACGCCCCGCCGTCCCCCTCCCTCCCCCGTCCATGGCCGACGCCCAGCCAAACTCCGGCGGCCTGGCCGTCGACCCGCCCGGAATGACCAAGAAGAAGAAGGGCAAGGCGCCAAGGAAGCTGCGGTCGGAGTGCACGCCGGAGGAGATCGCCAAGTTGGGCGCGGAATCGGCGAAGAGGAGGAACCGGAGGGCGGTCATCAAGGACATCGCCGCCGCGGCCAAGTTCGCCGCCGAGCGCGCTGCCATGGAGACCGTGCGGCGCAAGGCCGAGGTCGAGGAGAAGGAGGCCATCGTCAACAAAGCGCACGCCCTCCTCATGCTTGGCATTTGTCGTCCGGCCGATTTCTCTGCAGCGGCCGTCGGTCCGGCGAGCACAGGCTCGTCGGTCGCCCGGCCTTCGCACTGCCAGTCGCCGACGTCGCGGACCACGCCTATGTCGCTCGGCTTCCCCCCGCCAAGGCACGACGGCCAGACCTGTTTCTCGGGGTCGCCGGACGTGAGCGTGATCGCGCCGTCCACCCCGCGTCCACCGGCCGTCATTGACCTCAACGTCACCCCTGGGTCCAGCAGCGGCGGCCGGCCGTCCGTCGAGACGCAAAGAAAGCAAGCACGCCGCCGTTTACGAGCACCATGCCGCCCCCCCGCGTCTTGTTCGACGGAATGCCAACACCAACGCCGCCGGTCGACGACCCATACTACGACCAGTTCATGGAGGATGTGATCTACGAGGGTGGGCATGTCCATGCCTACGATCCCGACGAGACCCAAAGTCAGGATGGCCGCGCCCAGTTCGTTGCCGATGAAGAGGCCGACGACCGTGCTGACTACGACGATGGTGACTCGTGGCATGAAGACGATGACATATATGTCGAAGGTGATGGTGATGAAGAAGAAGGCAATGACATTGATATTAGTGGCGAGCCATTGTTCATCGACGAACTCACCCAAAGAGCAAAAGCACAAAAGAGGAGAAAGAGCATTCGCACGGGTTCGTATACACAAGATGAGGACAAGTTGATTTGTCAATGTTGGATGGAGATTAGCCAAGATCCGAGGATGAGCGCGCAACAAAAGGGCCTAGTTTTTTGGACGAGAGTCCACAAAACTTTCCATGAAAGGAAGATGTTTGAGCCCTACCAAATCACAAGCAACCGTGGCATCACCTCGATTCAAAAGAGGTGGTTGTTCATCCAACAAGAGTGCAACAAGTATTGCGACGTATTTGAGAGCGTTGAAGCACGACCCGTGAGTGGTCTCGGCATTGGGGACATGGTATGCTCTCCTCATCCTAGTCCTTTCCTTGCTACGGCCACGAGACTTCGTCCTTGTATATGTTTGCATGTCCAATTCTTGTTGACCTGGTGGTGTAGGCATTTCAATCTTTGGAAGCATTCAAGGCCCGGCACAATGACAAGCCATTCACTCTTACGCATTGTTGGACGATCATCAACAACTGCCCTAAGTTCAAGGATCAATATCGTGAGCTTCAAAGGAAGAGAGGCAAGAAGACCGCCAAGTTCGCCGGACGTGGAGATCGCGAGGCGTTGAAGAGGCCGAGGGGCAAGACCAACTCCAAGGTGGACGACATACGTGATGCCTCATCCATGGCCTTGCATGAGATGTTGCATGACATGATGTCTCAAAAGGATGTGAGGGACGAGAAGAACCGGCAAAGCAAGGACGAGCAAATGAAGCAATACCTAGAGCTTTAAAGGAAGAAACTTGAGATGGAGGAGGCAGCCAAGAGATGGAAGATCGACATGGAGGAGGCGCCCCGGCAAAGGCAGCTCGACATCGAGGTCGACAACGTCAAGGCCAGGCAGAGGCAGCTCGACATCGAGGCCATCAATGCCGTGACCAAAGCGAAGGAGGTGGCTCTTGCGATCATGAGCGTGGACTTGACCAAGATGAGCGAGAAGACGAGGAGCTGGTTCAAGGCCAGGCAGAAGGAGATGTTCGACACCGACGGCCTGAACTAGGTCGTCTGATCGGCCGTGGTCGTTCTTTTTTGGAGGCTGGCATGGGTGCCGCCTGCTGGGCCGCTGGCTGTGTGCCGGCGAGAAACTGATTCATTTTGAAGGCTGGTTGTGTTGCCGGTCGCTGAATGTGTTGCCGGCGAACAAAACTATTCATTTTGGAGGCCGGCTGTGTTGCCGGCAAGGACGTGTAGGCTGTTGGCTTTGTTGGTGGGCGTGAACTAGGGCCGCTGGCGTGAACTAGGCCGCTGGTATTTGAAACATTGTTGTTTGAAATGGAGGCGGGCAGGATGGGGCCAAAGGATGCGGCCGCGCGCTGGGCGCATGGCCACCGCATCCCAGGACAGGCCCGAACACGACCCCATCGCCCTACCCAAACGGACAGATTCCAAGCAAAACGGACGTCCGTTTGGGGTCGCGCGGTGGAGTTGGCCGAAGCGAGTTCAGACGTCCGCCACTCTAGACTCTGACTCCCATGTCCCACCCGGAACCCTACCGAAGCCCACGCGTTTTTACGGTCCTTCCTTCCTCATCCGCTCTCTATTTCACCATTTCAGACTGTAACCACCGCCGTAGCCCACGCCGCCCAGGCGTTGTCGTACCCCTATCGACACCTTCCAAGCCCTGGTGGAGCTGAGTAGGTTTGGAGTTGTATAAGTGGTAGTGCATTATTTCGAACATGAATCACTTTAATCTTGAATTTTTCTTTTGATCATGTGTTTTGAGAATCATGCAAATCAATGAGACCCTCTAAAAAGATTAGAGATGTTCTAATCATGCGAATAAAACAACCCGCGGAAGACGAATCGTAATGATTCGACTCTGTCAAAGATCTAATAAAAAATTGAACCGCTTGAATTCTTGGTGCCTAAACTTGGTTCAATTTGTTATAATAAGTAAATATGGTTCAAATAGCACCTCATTATAATGTATCTAGTTTAAACATCAAAGAGTACTCAAACATCTTGAATGATTTCCATGACATCACGAGGTGCAGCCCATTCAAGACACGAGACGAGCTCGACAAGACATACATACGTGGGGACACCTAAGCTATGGTATAGCTCGACCTAAGCATTTGATGGAACGTAGTAGAATCTGCCTAGAAACAGATTAGTCAGAGAGAAAAAATGTCTCCCAACTTTCTTTTGCAAAAAGAAGGATTACACCGGTCTCTGCATCGAGCGATGCACACAACCATCTTTATTACATTATTCAATAAGGTCTTATAAATAAATACATAAATCAACTCAAGGCCATCTTCCTGACTAAAACAGCCGCCCTACCAAGATCGATGATGTCACCTGACCTCGCGTCACACACACCAATTAATCTGGTGGCCTCATCAAGCCGCCCGCTGGCTAGCCGGAAGCACAAACTAGTCTAGCGGACCCTCAGCATGCACCGCATGCACAAGCTGTAGAATCCGTCTCCGCCATCTTTCGTAGTCCCATCTTCAGAAGTAACCAATGCATTGATCTTGACAGACCCTTCTGTTGTTGAAGCCACCATGACGCCGGACAGTGCTAGCCTCCTGCGCGCACCCATCAAATTGCAGACCCTGCTACACCTTGCCGCCAAAACTCGACATCATCGATACTGTAGATGCCACGCCGCTCCACCTTGATTGCCGCGTGGAAGCATGAGACCTACGTCCAGCCACCAAAGCCAAACACATGTGCCTCCGGCCCGTGTACTACCCCAAAGATAATATGCACCATTGGGGTGACCACATAGGAACCTCGCCATCATCCGATTAGGAAAAGCTGAATCTGGGGTGTCCCTTATGGCACACATGAGACGTGAATCGCCCCACAACGTTTCCATTGAGGTCACGACGCCTGCAGGTGCCGCCATTGATGGTTCAGGCCGAGACTGAACCAGACTTTCTCTTAGAAAATGTTTCACAACTGTTACTTTTTTGTTTTGTTTTCGTTAACAGTCTTGTTAAGGCCCAGTTCTTTTGCCAGAATCTAGAGATTCTTCCAGAACTGGGCCTAAGTCTCACTCGACTGAGCCTTTGTTAAGTCACAATCGATGTTATATCCGTGATATCTTGCATTAAGATCCGTGCGAAAATTTATTTTTAATTTTTTTCTCTCTTGCATGTTAGTCACTTGATTGAGACTTGGTTAAATCTTAGTCGACTGAGATCTAACCACACCCGTTTGTTAAAGGGAACATCCTGCACGATCAAAAGCTTCCACGCATCGTGTGCCTAAGACATTGTGCTATTTGGAAGCTTAATTCCCGTGCAAATAAAACATGCGCCGTCCGCGATGTGTCACCCTTGGCTGGAGCCACATAAGCACTTTTTCCGGTACAGAGAAAGCGCGGACCTATGTGTGTACAGAGTGGAACCGGGAAAGTGGCAAAAGTCTTCTTGCATAGTCACAAAAGTGCTGGATCTATCCAACTAGGATCAGTACCTTAATTGGGCTAGTATACATTCTGCAGGCCGCGATAAAGCACCTACTTTGTGCCATTCGAAGACTGTTTTGAGCCCGTGAAATCTTCTTTTCAGCTGCCGAAATTTCTGGTGCGCCGACGACCCCGTGCACGGGGTGATAAAACGGTTCGACATGCGTCATGCGAGACCCTGGATAAGATGCTCCGCATGTGCATGCAGATCAGCAGGGTCAGCATGTGAACGTCCCTGTCCATCGGCTTACCACCACCTCGGGATCTATCTGTGAACTTTTGTTTCTGGTGAGAAATCTATCGTGAACTCATAAGCACCTCAGAACCGATCATTGCATGCAGCTCTCGGCCGGTACGCCGGGATGCTTTCGTTGGGATGGGTCATGCTACGTTGGCTTGCTCGTGGCTGGTTCAGTTCAGAGCGATTGATCTGCACATGCATGCAAAGTTGGAAGCCAAATCGCCGCGGAGGCGCCGATGAGGCAGATCGCCCCACCTCTCGGTGCTCGGTCCCCCGCGTGGGCAGTTCCGTTTCCAGGGGGCATGTTGCTCCAATAGGAAAATGAGAGAATTCCATGCGACTGTCTAATTTATAACCTTGAATTTTAAGGCCGTCAACTTTTTTTTTTGGGGGAAAGGGAGTTTTTATTGCAATGTCATAGTGTTACAATCGAGAGGCCATAAATCCTCAATACAAGGTGGAATCGAGTGAACCCACACAGCCGTTGTTCTCTCGGTGCGGCTATAGTTTACCAACCGATCTGCAACACATTCTGACTATGATGAATTTTCTGAGGTAAAAACCCCCTATTCTCCGTCAACCCCTTTATCTCAAGGATTAACTGGCCATATGCAACACTGATAAAGCTTCACCCGAGTCCGACTGCACGACCACCGGTAGCGACGTGTGTTGGATGGACAAGGCCATACCTTGCATGATAGCATGGATCTCCGCCTCAAGTGTGTCATTGCAGTTGAAAATTTAACGATAGGCTGCCAACAAAACAGTACCTGAATCATCTCTTAATACAATGCCGACAGCGGCCGAGCCATCGGCGTCCCGAAAGGAACCGTCAATGGATAGGGCCACAGTGCCAGACAAAGGAGCAGGCCACGGGGCTGCAGGGTGTTTGAACCGAGCATCGCCCTCCCGGGTATGATCCGAGACCGGCATTTTGCCTTTTAGTATCTCTCCGTACTAAACCGATCTGCAAGCAGAATGGACTTGTAATAGCTATCAAGAAAATCCACTGTGACCTCCACCGGCGGCACTTCCTTGCCATGTGAACTATCTGTCTGTAGCTGCCATATTCGCCAAACCAACATGATCACCATGCCTCGGACCTGATCTAAACACTGAGTAAGTAAGTTTAGTAGCCACTCCTTGCCCGTATTGATCAAAACACTATCTGATGGAAGGGGCCATCTGCTACGCATACCCCTCCAGATGAGATGCGCCTGTTCACATGTGATTAAAGCATGAAATTCATTCTCCTCCTCAATACCGCAAAGCGGGCATGTCGCTTGGATATGTGTCTGTAATTTTTGCATAATGTTGTTGGCAAGGCGCCTGACACCACCTTCCAGGCCGTTAACCTCATCTTCTGTGGCACTGAGGCCTTCCACACGTTGTTCCATATTGATCTTTTACCATTTGGTGCTAGTGAAGAGAATCCTCCTGCAATCGCTGTATCATGATCATATGTAGCCAATTTATAGGCACTCTTGACAGAAAACTGCCCATTCTTCTCCGGGAACCAAGAGATGAAGTCACAGCGTTGCCTTGGGGATGCCCTAATTTTCAGAATGTAATCAATGTCCATCTGCCAAAAGTGCTGTCTCAACCTATCCACCCGCCATGCACCATTCTCATCTAGGAAATCAGAGACGCGATTTAGGCGGGATGTATGCTTTGGCGTTATAGGCCGGAAGGAGGACGCCCTTGGAATCCATGGATCCCTCCAGGTTCTTATCATAGAACCATTTCCTACCCGCCATATGATGCCTTTCTTTAGCAACTCGAGGCCATGAAGTGTTCCTTTCCAGACTGCCAAGCCATTATTGGGGAAAACCGTGTCCAGCAGGTTGCCTGAGGGCAAATACTTGGCCTTTAACAATCTGACACATAGACTGTCCAGTGTCTCAATGAGACGCCAGGCCTGCTTAGCGAGTAACGCCTGATTAAAAGCTCTCATATCTCTGAAGCCCATGCCACCCATAGCTTTAGGTAGTCTCATTTTATCCCAGCTAAGCCATGCCATCTTGTTCTTACCTTTCTCAATACCCCACCAGTACTGATGCATCAAGCGAGTCAGCTCAACACACACCAAAGCTGGAAGCTTGAAAACACTCATCACATATGCTGGAATGTCTTGAGCAACTCACTTGATTAGAATTTCCTTTACCAGATGACATGTATTGCTCACTCCAATCAATCAATCTCTTCCTCAACCTATCTTGAACCGTTTCAAATTTTCCTTTACTCATCTTACCTTTCGGCACAGGCATGCCTAGGTATTTAGGCTCAAATACCTCCTGTGTGATCTCCAGTACTCTCTTCACCCCATCAGCAACCGTAGGCAAGCAATAGTTTGAGAATAGGTGTTGGGGAACGTCGCATGGAAAACAAAAAATTTCTACGCACATGCAAGATCCATCCATGGAGATGCATAGCAACGAGGGGAAGAGTGTGTCTACATACCCTCGTAACCCGTAAGCGGAAGCGTTTGACAACATAGTTGATGTAGTCGAATTTTCTTCGCGATCCAACCTATCGAGTACCAAACATACGGCACCTCCGTGTTCAACACACGTTCAGCTCGGTGATGTCCGCACCTTCTTGATCCAGCAAGACAGCAAGGTAGTGGATGAGTTCCGGCAGCACGACGGTGTGGTGACGGTGATAGTGAAGATATCTCCGCAGGGCTTCGCCTAAGCACTACAAAAATATGACCGGGGGTGTAAACGGTGGAGGGGGCGCCACACACGACTAAGCAATTGTCTAGGTATGTGTTAGGCGCCCCCTCCCACATATATATCGGTGGGGGTGGAGGGAGCAGCCAAGAGGCGCCCCCAAGTAGGCTGAATCCTACCTGGGGTCTTCCCCGAAGAGGCGCCCCCTTCCTTATTTGGAGTGTGGGAGGAAGGAAGGAGGAGGTGGTGCCCCCCCTTTCCTTTCTCTCCTGAGGAGGAAAAGGCAGGAGGGACCACCCCTCCCCTTTCCTTCCCCTAGGGCCGGCGTCCGAATACCATCCTCTTATATATCAATCTTTATCTCTCGACCATTTCAAGACTCCTCGTCATGTCTGTGATCTCATCTGGGACTCCGAACAACATTCGGTCACCAAATCATATAACTCATATAACACTATATCGTCAACGAACATTAAGCGTGTGGACTCTACGGGTTCGAGAACTATGTATACATGACCGAGACACCTCTCCAGTCAATAACCAATAGCGGAACCTGGATGCCCATATTGTCTCCTACATATTCTACGAAGATCTGTATCGGTCGAACCGTTATGACAACATACGCAATTCCCTTTGTCCATCGGTATGTTACTTGCCCGAGATTCGATTGTCGGTATCTCCATACCTAGTTCAATCTCGTTACCGGCATGTTTCTTTACTCGTTCCTTAATTCATCACCTCATAACTAACTCCTTAGTCATTTGCTTGCAAGCTTAAATTTGTTACCGTATGTGCATGCTCACAAGCAAAACAACTAATACATGTTTTTCTACAATGCACAGATGGATTAAAAAAGATACACGTATTTCCAGCGGCATAATTCTGAGTGGGACCATGTGCTACCAAATTAGAACGTCTATATGCATCTCATTATAGACAACAAAATACCTTTGTTTCATACTAAAGGGGATTAGATTTGTTCTATGCTACTAAATTTAAATGTATATATACATCTATTGTAGACAACATGTCCCCGCTTTCCCCAACTAAGAGAGATTAAATTTGTTGTTCTATGTGATTGCCCATAACAAAATCAACTAAACCATGGATTTCTTTCCATCGCTAACATGGAATCAGCAGGTCTCTGCGCCATTTGGCGCGACGGGTCCACTAGTTGTTTTAAATGAAGGCCAAACTCGTAACTCAAATATTCACCTCCACAATCAGATCGTAGAAACTTTATTTTCTTGTTATGATGATTCTCCACTTCACTCTGAAATTCTTTGAACTTCTCAAATGTTTCAGACTTGTGTTTCATTAAGTAGATAGACCCATACCTTTTGAAATCATCTATGAAGGTCAGAAAATAACAATACCTGCCACGTGCCTCAACACTCATCGGACCGATACATCGGTATGTATTATTTCCAATAAGTCTTTAGCTCGCTCCATTGTTTCGGATAACGGAGTTTAATTCATCTTGCCCATCAGGCATGGTTCGCAAGTATCAAATATTCATAATCAAGTGATTTCAAAAGCCCATCCACATGGAGTTTCTTCATCCGCTTTACACCAATATGACCTAAATGGCAGTGCCACAAATATGTTGCATTATCATTATCAACTTTGCATATTTTGGCATCAATATTATGAATATGTGTATCACTACAATCCAGATTCAAAAAGAATAGACCACTCTTTAAGGGTGCATGAACATAAAAGATATTATTCATATAAATAGAACAACCATTATTCACTGACCTAAATGAATAACCATCTCGCACAAGATCCAGATATAATGTTCATGCTCAACGCGGGCACCAAATAACAATTATTGAGGTCTAAAACTAATCCCGAAGGTAGATGTAGAGGTAGCGTGCCGACGCCGATCAGATCGACCTTGGAACCCTTCCCGACGCACATCGTCACCTCGTCCTTAGCCCATCTTCGTTTATTCCGCAGCTCCTGTTTCAAGTTAATAATATGAGCAACCAAACTAGTATCAAATACCCAGGTGCTACTACGAGCATTAGTAAGGAACACATCAATTACATGTATATCAAATATAGCTTTGTTCACTTTGCCATCCTTCTTATCCGCCAAATACTTGGGGCAGTTCCGCTTCCAGTGACCACTCCCTTTGCAGCAGAAGCACTCAGTTTTAGGCTTGGTTCCAGCTTTGGGCTTCTTCCCGGGAGTGGAAACTTGCTTGCCATTCTCCTTGAAGTTCCCTTTCTTTCCCTTGCCCTTTTTCTTGAAACCAGTGGTCTTGTTAACCATGAACACTTGATGCTCCTTCTTGATTTCTACCTCTGCGGCCTTAAGCATTGCGAAGAGCTCGAGAATTGTTTTGTTCATCCCTTGCATATTTTTTTTAAAAAATCACCGGGGGGAGATCCCCACCTGAATATATTTCTCAAGTTTTGTAATCCATCATATGACTGGTTACAAAGAGGTGAATTACATAAGCACGTGTAAGTGTGAGGATAGGTAAGAACGCCACGAGGAGGCGGCCTGTTTTTCTTCTGTCTTCTTCATCCCGTGGATCCAAAGCATAAGGTCTTGTAGGATGTTCTTGAGGGTGGTGATGCTGGGGTGATTCTTCTGCCTGAAGGTCATGGCATTCCTGGAATCCCATATCTTCCATAGAATGATGAGCATCACTGAGTTCCAGATTCTTGATCAGTGTTGGCTGGTATGTGGCAATCCCAAAGATCATTGATGCAGCCGCTGGGAGTGAAGCCAAGTCTGAGCCATACCCGCCGCGCTAGGGGGCAGCTGATGAATATGTGTGTGATGTCTTCGCCGTCGAACCCTCATCTTGGGCAGAGGGTATCATAAACAATATGCTTAAACAAGAGATTGGCCTTACAGTTTAGCCGACCATGAAATAGGAGCCAAGCGAAAATCTTGACCCGGTTGGGTACTCGTGACGACCAGATAGGCGTGGAGTGGAGGTCCACCGAGTCCTCTTTCATGGTGAGCTCGTGTGCCGCTTTAGTGGAGAAAGGTAGGCCGCCATTGAGGAAGCACTCATCTGGTTCCTGGGATGGCTGGAAGTCCTGCAACAAAGACAACAAAGACAATAACTCAGACACAACATTAGAGGTTAGGCGAGTCCACAGGAAGGATTCTAAACCTTGATTCAAAATAGCAGCCACGCGAGCAAGTGCGACAGTGGTGTGTGAGTATAGGTAGGGGAACAAGTGTGCAAGTGGTTTACGATGTAGCCAAGTATCTAGCCAAAAGTATGTATTGGTCCCTGCATTGGTCAGAACAAAAGAGATGGGGTGTAGGAAGGGGAGTTGTTGGGTAATGGTCTTGCAGAGGAAGGACTGGTTGCTTTGTGGGTTAATAAGAGCGTTGGGGTATTGGAGAGAAAGCCATTCAATCCAAGGTGTTCGTTGTGGTAGTAGAGCCTTGGCGGGAAATTTCATGAGGAGACAAAGATTTTGTTGTGCCAGATTTTTGAGCCATAGACCACCGAATTTCATAGGTTTGCAAACATTTTTCCAAGCAACTAGATAGTCAACACCCGAGCATGTTTCTTCAGCAGCCCAAAAGAAAGCGCGGCGGATCGAATCCAAAGTTGTGAGTACACTTTTCGGGATGAGAAAGATGAACATAAAATAAACTAGTATGGAGTCAATTACTGCAGACAGAAGGATTAGTCTATAGCCTTTAGAGAGCAGTCTGGCGCGCCAGCCAGAGAGATTTTTTTTGCATTTGTCAATGATAGGTAGAAATGCATTAGCGGGAAGGGGAGTAGGCGCCAGAGGGAGTCCTAGGTAGATCCGCGGAAACGAGGAGACTGGGCATTGTAGGGTGGATGCAATTTAGGAGGCAATGTCAGGCGTGACATGTAGTGGGACGAATGTGGTTTTTGAGTAGTTGATATTAAGGCCAGTCGCTAGAGAGAAACTGTAGAGAATGTCTTTAGTTGCGAGGCAGCCGCAGTAGAAGCTCTGGCTATGATGAGCGTGTCATTGGCGTATTGGAGTACAATGGGTGGGAGGTGGGACAAAAGGGGGTGGGTAAGGTGAAGTAGGTTGCAGTCCTGTTTGTTCATCTGCTGTAGCAAGTCAGCGACAATGATAAATAGATATTGAGATATAGGGTTTTCCTGTCTAAGACCATTCTTGCAGTTGGTCCAGTTTCCAGGGACCCCATTGAGCAGTACAACAGTTTTCCCGGTGAGTAGAAGATCGTTAATCCAAGCAAAGAATTTGTGAGTAAAGCCTTGAGTTTGCAGAATGGTGAGAAGTGAGTCCCAGGATAGAGAGTCGAAAGCTTTTCGAAAGTCAAGTTTTATGACCATGGTTGGTGCTTTCTTGGAGTGGCAGGAGCTGACGAGGTTGACTGCGTAGACAAAGTTTTCAGCGATGCATTGTCCGGAGATGGGACCGGTTTGGTTGTCGTGCACGAGCAGCGGAATTAAGGGTTTTATGCGATTGGTGAGGATTTTTAGCAACCGCCTTGAAAGGACAGTTTTGTGGAGAGATTGGTTGGAAAGCATCAGGTGTGGAGGCGTGTTCTGTTTTGGGAATGAGAACGATATGAGCTCTATTTAAGCATCCGGTCTGGGCTACACAGTTCTGGAAGTCCTGCATGGACGTAAGTATGTGTCGTTTGACGAGGCTCCTGAATTTTCGGTAGAATAGAGGGCCGAAGACATCTGGACCGGGACTAGCTAGTGGGTTCATCTGAAAAAAGGAGTCTTTAATTTCATATTTCGAGAAGGGGGAGTCAAGGGATAGGAGTTGTGGTATTGTATGTGGGTAGTATTTCTTTGGGTCAAAGGACCAGGAAGTTTGTGGTGAAGTTCCGACGATAGTTGTGAAGTGGTCTCTGAGTATGGTTGTCTTTTGCTTTTGTCAGTGAAAATCGGCCCCTCCCTTGCATAATATAGTTCACGAAGCCTTTGTAGCTTGGTGGCAGTGATTGAAGAACTCTGTCAATAACACAATCAACTGGAAGATCAACTCCTAGTTGAGTCAAGTGATTATAATACCCAGACATTTTGAATATGTGTTCACTGACAGAACTGTTCTCCTCCATCTTGCAGCTATAGAACTTGTTGGAGACTTCATATCTCTCAACCTGGACATTTGCTTGAAATATTAACATCAACTCCTGAAACATCTCATATGCTCCATGACGTTCAAAACGTCTTTGAAGTCCTGGTTCTAATCCGTAAAGCATGGCACACTGAACTATTGAGTATTCATCAGATCGAGCTTACGAGACGTTCATAACATCTACATCAGTTCCTGCAGCAGGCATGTTACCTAGCGATGCATCAAGGACATAATTCTTCTGTGCAACAATGAGGATAATCCTCAAGTTACAGACCTAGTTCGTGTAGTTGCTACCATCATCTTTCAACTTAGCTTTCTCTAGGATTGCATTAAAATGCAGGGGAACGGTAGCACGGGCCATTGATCTACAAATAGATATGCAAATACTATTAGGACTAAGTTCATGATAAATTAATTTCAATTAATCAAAATTACTAATGAACTCCCACTTCAATAAACATCCCTCAAGTTATCTAAGTGATGCATGATCCAAATCAACTAACCCATGTCCGATCATCACGTGAGATGGGATAGTCATCAATGATGAACATCCCTATGTTGATCATATCTACTATATGACTCATGTTCGGCCTCTCGGTCTCCAGTGTTTCGAGACCATGTCTATACATGCTAGGCTCTTCAAGTTTAACCCAAGCATTCTGCATGTGCAAAACTATCTTACACCAGATGTATGTGAACGTAGAGTCTATCACACCCGATCATCACGAGGTGCTTCAAAATGACGAACTTTAACAACGGCCCATACTCGGGGAGAACACTTTTATCTTGAAATTTAGTGAAGGGATCATCTTATAATGCTACCGTCGTTCTAAGCAAGATATGATGCATAAGAGATAAACATCACATGCAATCAAAATATGTGACATGATATGGCCATCATCATCTTGTGCTTTTGATCTCCATCTCCAAAGCATCGTCATGATCTCCATCGTCACCGGATCGACACCTTGATCTCCATCATTGTGTCGTGGTCGTCTCGCCAACTATTGCTTCTACAACTATTGCTAATGCCTAGCGATAAAGTAAAGCAATTACATGGCGATTACATTTCATACAATAAAGAGACAACCATAAGACTCCTTCCAGTTGCCAATAAATTAGAAAACATGATCATATCACACAACAACGTATATCACATCACAACATGCCCTGCAAAAACAAGTTAGACGCCCTCTACTTTGTTGTTGCAAGTTTTACGTGGCTGCTACGAGCTTCTAGAAAGAACCGTTCTTACCTACGCAAAAAACCACAACGGTGATTCTTCAAGTTTGCTGTTTTAACCTTCTTCAAGGACTAGCCGTAGTCAAATTTGATTCAACTAAAGTAGGAGAAACACACACCCGCCAGCCGCCTTTATGTTGGGGATTGCGGTAATTTCAAAAAAATCCTACGATCACGCAAGATCTATCTAGGTGATGCATAGCAACGAGAAGGGAGAGTGTGTCCACGTACCCTTGTAGACTGAAAGCGGAAGCGTTTCAATAACGCGGTTATTGTAGTCGAACTTCTTCGCGATCCAACCAATCAAGTACCGAACGTACAGCACCTCCGTGTTCAGCACACGTTCAGCTCGATGACGTCGCTCGTGCTGTTGATCCAGTTGACGACGAGGGTGAGTTCCGTCAGCATGATGGTATGGCGACGGTGATGATGAAGTTACCGGCGCAGGGCTTCGCCTAAGCACTACGACGATATGACCGAGATGTGTAACTGTGGAGGGGGGCACAGCACATGACTAAAATATCAACTTGTGTGTTCTAGGGTGCCCCCCTGCCCCTGTATATAAAGGAGGGAGAGGGCGAGGCCGCCGACCCTAGGAGGGCGCATCAAGGTGTGGAGTCTTACTAGGACTCCCTAGTCCTAGTAGGATTCCACCTCCATATGAAGTAGGAAAGGGGGAAGGGAGAAGGAGAAGGAAAGGGGGGCTGGCCCCCTTCTCCTAGTCCTGATCGGCCTCCTGCCCAAGGGGGGCGCACCAGCCCCTTGTGGGCTGGTGTGCTTCCCTCTTATGGCCCGTAAGGCCCATAACTTCTCCCGGGGGGTTTCGGTAACCTCCCGGTACTCCGGAAAAATGCCCGAACCACTGGAACCATTCTGATGTCCAAATGCAACATTCCAATATATGAATCTTTATGTCTCGACCATTTCTAGACTCCTCATCACATTTGTGGTCTCATCTGGGACTCCGAACAAACTTCGGTCATCAAATCACATAACTCATAATACAAATCGTCATCGAACGTTAAGCGTGCAGACCCTACGGGTTCGAGAACTATGTAGACATGACCGAGACATATCTCCGGTCAATAACCAATAGCAGAATCTGGATGCTCATATTGGCTCCTACATATTCTATGGAGATCTTTATCAGTCAGACCGCATAACAACATACGTTGTTCCCTTTGTCATCGGTATGTTACTTGCCCGAGATTCGATCGTCGGTATCATCATACCTAGTTCAATCTTGTTACCAGCAAGTCTCTTTACTCATTCCGTAATACTTCACCCCATAACTAACTCATTAGTCATAATGCTTGCAAAGCTTATAGTGATGAGTATTACCGAGAGGGCCTAGAGATACCTCTCTGAAACACGGAGTGACAAATCCTAATCTCAATCTATGCCAACCCAACAAATACCTTCGGAGACACCTGTAGAGCACCTTTATAATCACCCATTTACGTTGTGACGTTTGGTAGCACACAAAGTGTTCCTCCGTGATACGTCTCCATCGTACCTACTTTTCCAAACACTTTTGCCCTTATTTTGGACTCTAACTTGCATGATTTGAATGGAACTAACCCGGACTGACGCTGTTTTCAGCAGAACAACTACCATGGTGTTATTTTTGTGTAGAAATATAAGTTCTCGGAATGACCTGAAAATCCACGGAGCAACCTTTTGGAATTAATAAAAAATACTGGCGAAAGAATCAAGACCAGGGGGCCCACACCCTGTCCACGAGGGTGGGGGGTGCAACCACCCCCCTGGGCGCCCCCCTGTCTCGTGGGCCCCCTGAGGCTCCACCGACCTTAACCCCAACTCCATATATTCAGTTTCACGGAGAAAAAAATCAGAGAAAAAGTTTCATCGTGTTTTACGATACGGAGCCGCCGCCAAGCCCTAATCTCTCTCGGGAGGGCTGATCTGGAGTCCTTTCAGGGCTCCGGAGAGGGGGATTCGTCGCCGTCGTCATCATCAACCATCCTCCATCACCTATTTCATGATTCTCACTGAGGGAGTCCTGGATTAGGGGGTATCCGGACAGCCGGACTGTGTACAACGTCCGGACTATTGAAGCGTGAAGATACAAGACTCAAGACTTTGGCCCATGTCCGGATGGGACTCTCCTTTGCGTGGAAGGCAAGCTTGGCAATCTGGATATTATATTTCCTTCCTTGTAACCGACTCCATGTAAACCCTAGCCCTCTCCGGTGTCTACATAAACCGGAGAGGTTGGTCCTTAGAAGGCCGATCACAATTACAATTATACCATTATAGGCTAGCTCTTAGGGTTTAGCCTCTACGATCTCGTGGTAGATCTACTCTTGTACTACCCATATCATCAATATTAATCAAGCAGGAAGTAGGGTTTTACCTCCATCGAGAGGGCCCAAACCTGGGTAAACATCTGTGTCCCTTGCTTCCTGTTACCATTAGCCTTGATGCATAGATCGGGACCCCCTACCCGAGATCCACCGGTTTTGACACCGACACTGGTGCTTTCATTGAGAGTTCCTCTGTGTCGTCACTGTCAGGCTTGATGGTTCCTTCAATCATCATCAATGACGCTGTCCAGGGCGAGACTTTCCTCCCCGGATAGATCTTCGTGTTCGGCGGACCGCCTTCATGGGCCAATTCGCAGCCACCGGAGCAGATCGATAGCTATGCCCCGCCACCGTCGTCGTTCGAAACTTGAACTACACAGCGGATATTCGCGGGGACTTGATCTTCGACGGATTCGGGCCAGCGTCAGGAGCGCCGAACAGTCACGATGAGCGCGGCTTAGACCTGCTGTCAGACGATGCTCGGGATATCACCCCGGCAGAAGCCTCGGATCTAAATCCGGGGCAGGTTGTGTTGCCTAAGGACGAAGGGCTAGACCCCCCCGCAGGCCGTACCCTCATCGGCGATGGAGCCGAACACAGGCCTCACTTCTGAGAGAGCCTGTGACTCCGGACCCCCGGATTCATATCTGGTTGTAGGTTCCAGTTGGCGCGTCCCTGAGCCCGCCGAGCCTGGTTGGGCTCTGGTGATGGAGTTCACCGCAGCGGACGTCTTTTAGCACTCGCCCTTTGGCGACATGCTGAGCTTATTGAAGTCTCTCTCTTTGTCAGGAGACTCTGGGCTGAACTATGTCCGGCTTGAGTGGGAAGCAGACGACGACGGAATTCATTGCCCACCCACCACCCACTTCATTGCCACGATCGATGATCTAACCGACGTGCTTGACTTCGACTCCGAAGACATCGATGGTATGGACGATGATGTAGGAGAATTACAGGAGCCACCGCTCACAGGGCGGTGGACAGCCACCTCCTCATACGATATATATATGGTGGACACTCCAAAGGAAACAAACGACGACGAGGTGAGCCTCGGCAATGATGAATTCGGCGTACCTGAAGATCAGTGGAACAAGTTCGCTTCAAGCGAAGGCTCAAGGCCACGGCAAGGAGCATGCAAAGGAGGCAAGAGCAGCTTAAAGCTGATCAAGACTTGCTAACGGATAGGTGGACCAAGGTACTGGCCACCGAAAGGCACGAACTCGACAGCCCCAATAAAGAGCATACACGGCACAACTGGCTATCTCAACCCAAGCAGGAGAACCCAAGGCGCACACCCCGACGTCCTCACATCATTATGGTCCAAGACAGTAAGAAGGATACGCGAAGAGACACCCTCAAGCCTCAGCGCAATGGCAACAAACGTCAAGTCAAGGAAACCGCGCCAGTCCAAAAAATACCAGTCCGGTCAATGCGACAAAGAGCAGCTCAAGCCTATTCGGACCGAGCCACAGGCTCGATCAACCATGCGAAATTCATGGAACTCCTAGAAGGACGACAAAGCACACCAATAGAGATTGCCGAATCCTGAAAACAAGGCGGTTGGTCGCGGGCCAGAAACAATGAGGAGAGGCGTCTAGTCAATAGAACCCCCCCCCCCAGAGCACAAAAATACGGCCGATCGCCCATAATCACATCAACCACAGCAAGTCAATTGCAGTACCTGGAAACCTAGTAGTCCGGGGGCTCCATAAAACCCACACGGATATGAAGCCACGAATAACATCTCCTAAAAGATGCAAGGCACCTTCCCACCATGCGGTAGTTTACCGTATACCAACGGGATAAACCACATTGACTAGATACCACATGGTAAATCACTCAGGCCAGCCATCCGGACACCCATTGCGGAGTCCGCACTACCTCACGGTATAACGGCTGGGCCCACTGAGGCCCGATCAGGGACACTTAGACCAACAACAAGAGGACGCCCGCTGCCTTCAAGCATTTGCATTTACAAACTAATGATTGACGCAGAGCAGAATTGGCGGCGTGGAATCAGCCCGGACACACTATGGCAGGAACATGCAGGTAGAAGGCAGTTCAGATTCACTCTTGATCAACTCACAACCCCCTCCAGTCCAGCCACCACAGGTTCCGCCAAATAACACCTCTTTTTTATACATCATACTTATATACACGGACACATAATCCTACTATGATGGGTAGACTTAGAAAATACTTACCGGCCGCCGTTTATCGCCGACGCCTCTTTGCCGAAAATGACAGCCACGCTTCGTGTTCGCCCGGTTATACCAGGTGCTTCACAGTACGACAATAAAGTCCGACCACCTTTTCGGCCGCTCGGCACCCCGAACTTATAGCACTATATGCATCTGCTCCGAATCATGTCTTGGGTCATTGGTTGGGTTTGCCCGGCTCCCATGTTTTGGTACCTTACGCCCGCTCACCGGCTAAGGTAGCGCTGGGAGAACTACTGCTATTGTGTCCCGGTTCAGCCGGACGAACACCTCAGTAGAGAAAGCCGAAAACCGACTGTCATGATGAAGCGAGAGCCGGTCAGCTGTTCGAGAGGTTATAAAATCCTTAAAGATTTATTCCGCACAACGCCATCATAAATGCTGAGTGCGACAGATCGGTCTTCTAATCAGGCGCCAATAGAGCCCCTAGTTCGGCTTTCCGAATACTAGGGGTTGCGCCGACCATACTCGAATTCCTATGGCTAAGTGAGAGTAATAAAGCCTTATAGTCTGATTGCCTGGTTCGCGGAGAGAAACACCTCCTTAAAAGGACCCAACTATGGGGTAAAGAGCGTTCAGATATATCCCGAACACCCCCGTATTCCTTTTATGAGGGGGCAGAAGTAGACGACTGGCCAACTCTCAGGATTTGCGTACAACGTACAATAAACAACCGCACAGGAAGAACATATTTTCAAACAAAACAGGCAATATAAAATAAAAATGCCATTATCTCATATTACAAAAAGCGGCACAAATGCCCTCAGGGAAATATAATGTCTTTGGCACACTTATCCGCCGCAAGGCGGGCCCCTTTCAGTACACCTTCATACTACAGCTCGGGCTTGCGGTGCTCCTTACCCTCTGGCGGCCCCTCAGTCATCAGCTTCTCCGCGTCAAGCCTCCCCCAATGCACTTTTGCACGGGAAAACGCCATGCGCACGCCTTCTATACAAACTGATTGCTTGATAGCATCAAGCCGAGGACAGGTGCCCACAATCCGCTTGACGAGTCCGAAGTAACTGCTTGGAATTGGCTCCGCATGCCATAGCCGGACAACTAAGTCCTTCATGGCTAGTTCGGCCGCCTTGTGCAGTTCGACCAGCTGTTTCAGCTGATCGATAAATGGTACCGGATAGTTCGGCGCCAAACACTATGACCAGAAATCCCTCTCTGCAGACTTCTTCTCCTCGATGCGGTAGAATTGGGCGGCATCTGATATGCTGCGAGGAAGATCCACAAAAGCCCTTGGAAAAATAAGAATTCATCTTGCTGCTTAGGATTATTCCCATTATCACATATAAAGAGCTAAGAATACAGAAGGCCTTACCAGCCGCAACTTTCCGGGCCTCCTGAACGTCCCGCGCAGCACCTTGGGCTTCTTCCCGAGCACCTTCCGCAACCTCAAGAGCTTGGGCGAGTTTGGATTCTTTCCCTTTTAGACTCTGCTCCAAGCCCTCGCTTTTCTTCACAGCTTCCTGGAGCTCTCGCTCAGCTGCGATAACCCTGGCCTCGTGTTTTTCACAAAGCGCTGCTCGCCTCAAATTCTTGTTGGCATCAGCCAAAGCTTTCTTTAGTGCCTCGTATTCGGCACCCGCTCCTAGAGCATACAATACAAATATTTCTCATTATGCACAACTATTCGTTCGTGCCAACTTCAAGACAATTGTTTTCAACATACCTTGCTTGTCTTCCAGTTGCTTCTTTACAAGGACGAGTTCTTCCTCGGCCCGTGCAAGGCTATGCTTCAGTTCGGACACTTCCACATTATCAGCGGCCGTCCTCTCGGCAAAAGCCTGTTTTCACATAAAGGGGTATACGTCATTCACATAAGATCCTGCGAAAGCGGATGATTTGATCCCCTGCCCAGCTCCGTCCTCTCCGCCGGACAGCGTATCAGGGGCTACTACTCCTATTATGACAATTCCTCATAGGTTTCTTAGGAAACATACCTCAAAGGCCTTTATAAGGCCAAAGCAGGACTCGTTGAGCCCGCTCTCGGCGGACTGAATCTTCTCAACCACCGTGCCCATGAGAGTGCGGTGCTCATCAACGATAGATGCGTTCTTCAACGCTATCGATAGACCGCCGGGCAGCTCTGCTCGAACAGAGGATGCCGGCAGGGTAGGCAGGCCCTCCACCATCGAAGGTGGCTGTCCGCTCGACTCTGTAACCTTAGAGGTCCCAGGGGCCTTATCCGCCCCCATGTGTTTGGCAACGGGGATATGTCCTCCCTGGTCCGGGTCCTGTCGAGATGACACCTCGGTGTCGCGCCTGGACTTTGGGGAAGGGGCCTGCGGAGACGTCTCGCTCGCCAAGGCGTCTGAGCCCAGTGAATCCTCCGATGAGGACTGCCCGGCGCGAGACCTCGCCGGGCTATGCAAAATGTGGCAACAGTTAAAGCCGATAAAACCGAAAACAATCCCGGACACGTACGTGAGTTCGGATTCTGTATACTTATGACTTCCCTAGGGGATGGGCCCTGGGATCCCACTCCGGGCTGCTGTCGGCAGCCATGGTGGTTGTCTCTGGGAGGGAACCTTTCCCCCTCTTGGGCGATTCAGCCTCCAGGGATGGGGAAGCCGCACGCTTCCTCCTGCCTCCAGAGTGAGGCTCGTCTTCCTCCGCTTCCTCCGCTTCGTCCTCCGAAGAAGGAGCGTCGCTTGAGTCTCTTGATTTTGCATCCGAAGCCTCGCGGCGACGGAGGCAACTCCGGGTCTTCTTGACCTTCTTGGAAGCCTCCTTCTTTGGCGCCTCGTAAGGCGCGGGGACCAGCATCTTCGACAAAAGGGGTCCGGCCGGTTCCTCCGGCAACGGGGCCGGACAATGTATCCGCTCCACTTTCTTTATCCATCCCTGAGGTCGCGATGAAACACGATTAGGATGTCTCCCTCATGACATGCCAGCTGAAGCATGAATAGACAGAGCGTGGCTATGACTTACCGAGCTTGGAGAATGGGATAATTGATACCCACGGTCCTCAGCGGGGCCTGACCACGATTTGCCGGACTTGAAGAGCACCTTCCAGATATCCTTGTGGGAGGAATCATAAAGCTCCCGAAGGGTTTGGTGCTTGGCTGGGTCGAACCCCCACAGAGTACAAGCTTGGCGCTGACACGGGAGAACCAGGCGGACTAGCATCACCTGGACTACGTCGACGAGTTTGACGTCCCTATCGACCACACCCTGAATGCGCGTCCGGAGCAGTGACAACTCATCGGACGAGGACCAGTTCGGGCCATTCTCGGGCCAGGACGTGAGCCGCGGTGGAGCTCCGGATCTAAACTCTGGAGCTGCCGCCCAGTTTTTGCCGCATGGTTCAGTGATATAGAAACACTGCTGCTGCCACTCCTTGATGGACTCGTTGAAAGCGCCTTTCGACCAAACAGCCTTGGGTATCTTGCTTACCATGGTGCCGCCGCACTCGGCGTGTTCGCCACTCACCACCTTGGGCTTCACATTGAAGATCTTCAGCCATAGGCCAAAGTGAGGTGGGATCCGGAGAAAAGCCTCGCACATGACGATGAACGTCGAGATATTGAGGAAGGAGTTGGGGAAAGATCATGAAAATCGATCCCGTAGTAATACATGACTCCCCGAACGAACGGGTGAAGGGGAAACCCGAGCCCACGGACGAAATGGGGAAGGAACACGACTCTCTTGTGAGATTCCAGAGTGGGGACGACCTGTCCCGCCGGTGGAAGACGGTGGCCGATCTTCTGGGCCAGATACCCAGCTCCCCGGAGCTTCTTGATGTCCTTCTCCTGGACGGTCGAGGCCATCCATCTGCCTCCTGCTCCGGATCCGGACATCTTGGGAAAACCTCTCTTCGATGGAGAAGAAGAGTGCTTGGGCGTTAGGGCTTGAACAGAGGGGAATGAGCTAGCGGGAGGGGAAGGCGTGGGTAAAAGAGAAAGAAATCTAACCTCTTTATAGAGGCGTTAACTGCTTTTTGCGCCTCCCCACTTGCCTGGTAGAGCCCGTCTGCCTCCGACTCGCTGCGATTAGCGGCGCGGTTAGAGTACCCATACCCGTATTAATGGGAATCCCGTGATAAGGGGACACGATCTCTGCTTTGACAAGGCGTGTCATGGAAACCGCCTCGTAATATGCGCTGTATCTGGTTGTGGGAAAATGGTTCGAATAATAATCCGACCGTAATAACATGTCACATCATCAGAAAAAGTTGTCAGCAGATTGCATTTGTGAAATATCATTCTCTCTATAGCGGTGTGTAAAGATCATTTTGTGGATCCGGACACGATTCAAGTGTTCGATGACTACTTTGGAGTATTCGGAGAAGGAACCCGCCTTGCAATGCCGAAGACAATACTGAGCGCCGGACTCATCGTCATTGAAGCCTGCTTCAGGGGCTACTGAGGGAGTCCTGGATTAGGGGGTATCCGGACAGCCGGACTGTGTACAACGTCCAGACTATTGAAGCGTGAAGATACAAGACTCAAGACTTCGGCCCGTGTCCGGATGGGACTCTCCTTTGCGTGGAAGGCAAGCTTGGCGATCCATATATTATATTTCCTTCCTTGTAACCGATTCCATGTAAACCCTAGCCCTCTCCGGTGTCTATATAAACCGGAGAGGTTGGTCCTTAGAAGACTGATCACAATTACAATCATACCATTATAGGCTATCTCTTAGGGTTTAGCCTCTACGATCTCGTGGTAGATCTACTCTTGTACTACCCATATCATCAATATTAATTAAGCAGGAAGTAGGGTTTTACCTCCGTCGAGAGGGCCCGAACCTGGGTAAACATCTGTGTCCCTTGCTTCCTATTACCATCAGCCTTGACACACAGATCGGGAAGCCCTACCCGAGATCCGCCGGTTTTGACACCGACACTCACTGCCGTGCGTGAGTAATTCCATCATAGGCTTGCTGGACGGTGATGGGTTGGATGCCATTTACCATGTAATCAAGTTAGTTTTGTTAGGGTTTGATCCCTAGTATCCACTATGTTCTGAGATTGATGTTGCAATGACTTTGCTATGCTTAATGCTTTTCACCCGGGCCCGAGCGCCATGATTTCAGATCTGAACCTATTATGTTTTCATGAATATATGTGAGTTCTTGATCCTATCTTGCAAGTCTATAGTCACCTATTATGTGTTATGATCCGACAAGCCTGAAGTGGAAACAATCGGGACCACTCTTGGTGATGACTCTGGTTTGAGGAGTTCATGTGTTCACTAAGTGTTAATGCTTTGGTCCGGTACTCTATTAAAAGGAGGCCTTAATATCGCTTAGTTTCCAATAGGACCCTGTTGCCATAGGAGGGTAGGACAAAAGATGTCATGCAAGTTCTTTTCCATAAGCACGTATGACTATATTCGGAATACATGCCTACATTACATTGATGAACTGGAGCTAGTTCTGTGTCACCCTATGTTATAACTGTTGCATGAGGAACGCATCCGACATAATTATCCATCACTGATCCAATGCCTACGAGCTTTTCACATATTGATATTTGCTTAGTTACTTTACCATTGCCACTGTTACAATTACTACAAAACTGCTACTTTTACTTTTGCTACCGTTGTCGTTACTTCCATTCTACTAAATACTTTGCTGCAGATATTAAGTTATCCAGGTGTGGTTGAATTGACAACTCAACTGCTAATACTTGAGAATATTCTTTGGCTCCCCTTGTGTCGAATCAATAAATTTGGGTTGAATACTCTACCCTCGAAAACTGTTGCGATCCCCTATACTTGCGGGTTATCACTTCGGTATTCGGGAGTTGCATAATCGCATAGTCTGAGGAACTTGTATAAGTCATGAAGAAAGCAGTAGCAATGAAACTGACACGATCATAATGCTAAGCTAGAGGATGGGTCATGTCCATCACATCTTTCTTCTAATGATGTGACCCCGTTCATCAAATGACAACACATGTCTATGGTTAGGAAACATAACCATATTCGATTAACGATCTAGTCAAGTAGAGGCATACTAGGGACTATATGTTTTGTCTATCTATTCACACATGTACTAAGTTTTCGGTTAATACAATTCTAGCATGAATAATAAACATTTATCATGAATTAAGGAAATAAATAATAACTTTATTATTGCCTATAGGGCATATTTCCTTCCGTCTCCCACTTGCACTAGAGTCAATAATCTAGTTTACATCGTCATGTGATTCACCAATAGTTCACATCGCCATGTGACCAACACCCAAAGGGTTTACTAGAGTCAATCTAGTTCACATCACTATGTGATTAACACTCAAAGAGTACTAAGGTGTGATCTTGTTTTGCTTGTGAGAGAAGTATAGTCAAAGGGTCTGCTAAATTCAGAGCCGTATGTATTTTGCAAATATTCTATGTCTACAATGCCCTACATAGAGCTACTCTAGCTAATTGCTCCTGATGACCCACATGTGTAGGGGATCTATCGTAGTCCTTTCGATAAGTAAGAGTGTCGAACCCAATGAGGAGCAGAAGGAAATGACAAGCAGTTTTCAGTAAGGTATTCTTTGCAAGCACTGGAATCATCGGTAAAAGATAGTTTTGTGATAAGGTAATTCGTAACGGGTAACAAGTAACAAAAGTAAATAAGGTGCAGGAAGGTGGCCCAATCCTTTTTGTAGCAAAGGACAAGCCTGGACAAGTTCTTATATAGAGAAAAGCGCTCCCGAGGACATGTGGGAATTATCGTCAAGCTAGTTTTCACCACGCTCATATGATTCGCGTTCATTACTTTGATAATTTGATATGTGGGTGGACCGGTGCTTGGGTACTGCCCTTTCTTGGACAAGCATACCACTTATGATTAACCCCTATTGCAAGCATCCGCAACTACAAAAGAAGTATTAAGGTAAACCTAACCATAGCATCAAACATATGGATCCAAATCAACGCCTTACGAAGCAACGCATAAACTAGGGTTTAAGCTTCTCTCACTCTAGCAACCCATCATCTACTTATTACTTCCCAATGCCTTCCTCTATGCCCAAATAATGGTGAAGTGTCATGTAGTCGACGTTCACATAACACCACTAGAGGAGAGACAACATACATCTCATCAAAATATCGAACGGATACCAAATTCACATGACTACTTTTAGCAAGACTTCTCCCATGTCCTCAGGAACAAACGTAACTACTCACAAATCATATTCATGTTCATAATCAGAGGGGTATTAATATGCATATAGGATCTGAACATATAATCTTCCACCAAATAAACCAACTAGCATCAACTACAAGGAGTAATCAACACTACTAGTGACCCACAGGTACCAATCTGAGGTTTTGGAACAAAGATTGGATACAAGAGATGAACTAGGGTTTGAGAGGAGATGGTGCTAGTGAAGATGTTGATGGAGATTGACCCCCTCCCACTGAGAGGATCGATGGTGATGACGATGGTGATGATTTCCCCCTCCCGAAGGGAAGTTTCCCCGGCAGAACAGCTCCGCCGGAGCCCTAGATTGGTTCCGCCAAGGTTTCGCCCTCGTGGCGGCGGTGTTTCATCCCGAAAGCTTGCTTATGATTTTTTCTAGGGTAAAAGACTTCATATAGCAGAAGATGGTCACCGGAGGCCTGACAGGGGGCCCACGAGGCAGGGGGTGCGCCCAGGGGGGTAGGGTGTGGGCCCCCTCTAGTACTTTCTTCGCCAGTATTTTTAATTAATGCCAAAAATAACTTCCGTGAAGTTTCAGGACTTTTGGAGCTGTGCGGAATAGGTCTCTAATATTTGCTCCTTTTCCAGCCCAGAATCCCAGCTGCCGGTATTCTCCCTCTTTATGTAAACCTTGTAAAATAAGAGAGAATAGGCATAAGTATTGTGACATAATGTGTAATAACAACCCATAATGCAATAAGTATCGATATAAAAGCATGATGCAAAATGGACGTATCAACTCCCCCAAGCTTAGACTTCGCTTGTCCTCAAGCGGAAGCCGATAATGAAAAATATGTCCACATGTTTAGAGATAGAGGTGTCGATAAAATAAAATAAGGACATGAGGGCATCTTTATCATTCTTATAATAGCAACATATATACATATACTTTTTGTCATATGATTTCTTATGCTCAAGTAACAATCTATTCACAATGTCAAGTATGAATCAGAAACTTCATTGAGAACCAACAAACTATGATCTCAGTTATTGAAGCAAATGCAATTTACCATAACATCGAAAAGAGTCAATATAAGAGCTTTTCAGCAAGTCCACATACTCAACTATCATTTAGTCTTTCACAATTGCTAACACTCATGCAATACTTATGGGTATGGTGTTTTAATCGGACACAAAGAAAGATAGGGGCTTATAGTGCTGCCTCCCAACCTTTTACCTCAAGGGTAATGTCAACAATAATAGTTCATGCTAACTTACATCCAATTGGATATATATACCAGGATCTTTCCAACACAAGGTGCTTGCCAAAGGATAAAATATAAAAGGGAAAGGTGAAGATCACCATGACTCTAGCATAAGGTATAAGACAAAAGTAAAAGATAGGCCCTTCGCAGAGGGAAGCAGAGGTTTTCATGTGCTTTTATGGTTGGATGCAAGAAATCTTAATGCGAAAGAACGTCACTTTATGTTGCCACTTGTGATACGGACCTTTATTATGCAGTCTGTCACTTTTATTGCTTCCATATCACAAGATCGTATAAAGCTTATTTTCTCCACACTAATAAGTCATACATATTTAGAAAGCAATTTTTATTGCATGCAACATGACAACTTACTTGAAGGATCTTACTCAATCCATAGGTAGGTATGGTGGACTTTCATGGCAACTAAGTTTAAGGATATTTGGAAGCACAAGTAGTATCTCTACTTGGTGCAAGGAATTTGGCTAGAATGAGAGGGAAAGGCAAGCTCAACATGTTGGATGATCCATGAAAATATACTTTGTTTCGAATATAAGAAAACATAACCCATTATGTTGTCTTCCTTGTCCAACATCAACTCTTTAGCATGTCATATTTTAATGAGTGCTCACAATCATAAAAGATGTCCAAGATAGTATATTTATATGTGAAAACCTCTCTTTCTTTATTACTTCCTATTAATTGCAACGATGACCAAAACTATGTTTGTCAACTCTCAACAACTTTTATTCATCATACTCTTTATATGTGAAATCATTACTCTCCATAAGATCAATATGATATGTTTATTTCTTTTTATTCTTTCTTTTTCTCCCTCAAGATCAAAGTAAGATAATCAAGCCCTTGACTCAAACACTAATCTTTATTATATATAGCTCACGGACTCGATTACATAGAAGGATCATAAAGCAAAACTCAAAACTAAATCATACCAAAACTTTATTCTACTAAATCAAGATATTACTAAAAGGATTAAACTAAGAAAAACGGTAAAGATATGATTGTGATGGTGATACGATACCGGGGCACCTCCCCCAAGCTTGGCAGTTGCCAAGGGGAGTGCCCATACCCATGTGTTTATGTCTCCTTCTTCGGAGGTGGTGGTGTGACATTCTTGGTGATGATGCCCCTCACGATACAATTTTCCTCCTCGAGCTTATTGACTTGCTACTTGAGGTCCATTATTCCTTGTGGAGCTTACCCGTGACGGCTAAAGCTCCTTTCACCCATGGATGTTGCATAGCTGCTAGAGAACAAGTGACACACTTTTTCGTATTTTCATAAGAAAGAAGTCTAACATTGGAAGGGATGACCGAGTTTGGAATAGCTGAGCTCTGTAGTTCCCCCATCGTGAATCTGGCTCAGAAACGAGAGGTAACTTCTTGATCTTCCTCCATGGCATCTATCCTTTTCAAGTCGGCCTCCATCTCCTCCTTCATTGATGGCCCAAAGTGATAAGCATCGCTGTTTGCTCTTGGACCCGGTGTTGGATGAGACACCCAACTCTTCCTGACTGACTCTTGAGAAGACATCTTGCTCTAAATCTGTTGCAGAAACAGCTCGAAACAAAAACAGAGGATATTTGCGTGATAAGGTGTTCAAAACCTTCGAGAGATTCTATAATGAATTTTTACCAAACAAAAGAAGTATCGTGCAAGAAAACGGAGTCAGGAGAGCACACGAGGTGCCCACGAGGCACGGGGGCGCGCCCTCCACCCTCGTGGATGCCTCATGTCCTTCCCGGACTACTTATTATTTCCCTATTTTCTTAAATATTCCAAAATGGAGAAAATTGCTATTAGAACTGTTTTGAAGTCGGTTTACTTACCGTACCACATACCTATTCCTTTTCAGAGTCTGAAATATTCTGGAAAGTGTCCCTTATGTATTCCTCCGGGGTCACTGTTTCAATAACATTAGTTTCAACATTTATGGGATTACCTGAGTATAATGTTTGATTCTTTGACCATTCACCACCTTTGGATTTGTTCCTTCAAAGTTGTTGATTTTTGTGGCACCGAAATGATAGACCTCCTCGATAACGTAAGGACCTTCCCATTTAGAGAGAAGTTTTCCTGCAAAAAATCTTAAACGAGAGTTGAAATGCAACACATAATCACATACATTATACTCACGCTTTTGTATCCTTTTGTCATGCCATCTTTTAACTTTTTCTTTAAACAGTTTGGTATTCTCATAGGCTTGAGTTCTCCATTCATCAAGTGAGCTAATGTCAAATAACCTCTTCTCACCGGTAAGTTTGAAATCATAATTGAGCTCTTTAGTGGCCCAATATGCCTTATGTTCAAGTTCGAGAGGTAAGTGACATGCTTTTCCATAAACCATTTTATATGGAGACATACCCATAGGATTTTTATATGCAGTTCTATAAGCCCATAATGCATCATCAAGTTTCTTGGACCAATTCTTTCTAGATCTATTAACAGTCTTTTGCAAAATCAATTTAAGCTCTCTGTTACTCAGTTCTACTTGGCCACTAGACTGTGGGTGATATGGAGATGCAATTCTATGATTAACATCATACTTAGCAAGCATTTTACGAAAAGCACCATGAATAAAATGTGAACCACCATCAGTCATTAGGTATCTAGGGACTCCAAACCTCGAAAAAATAACTTCTTTAAGCATCTTAATAGAGCTGTTATGATCGGCACTACTAGTTGGAATAGCTTCTACCCACTTAGTAACATAATCAACAACAACTAAAATATGTGTATACCCATTAGCGGAAGGAAATGGTCCCATATAATCAAAGCCCCAAACATCAAATGGTTCAATAACAAGAGAATAATTCATAGGCATTTCTTGATGTCTACTGACATTACCAATTCTTTGACATTCATCACAAGACAAGACAAACTTACGGTCATCCTTGAAGAGAGTAGGCCAATAAAAACCGGATTGCAACACCTTATGTGCAGTTCTATCTCCAGCATGGTGTCCTCCATAAGCCTCAGAATGACACTTGCGTAGGATTTGTTCCTGTTCATGCTCAGGTACACAATGTCTAGTAACACCATCTACTCCTTTATAAAGGTGTGGGTCATCCTAGAAGTAATGTATTAAATCATAGAAGAACCTTTTCTTTTGCTGTTATGTGAAACTAGGTGGGATAAATTTAGCAACAATGTAATTAGCATAATCAGCATACCATGGAGGAGTACGAGAAGCATTTATGACTGCTAATTGTTCATCAGGAAAGCTATCATCAATAGGTAGTGCGTCATCTAGAACATTCTCTAACCTAGACAAGTTATCTGCAACGGGGTTCTCAGCTCCCTTTCTATCAATAATATGCAAATCAAATTCTTGTAGTAGGAGAACCCATCTAATAAGTCTAGGTTTAGCATCTTTCTTTTCCATAAGATATTTAATAGCATCATGATCAGTGTGAACATTTACTTTAGAATCAAAAATATATGGTCTGAACTTATCACAAGCAAATAAAACTGCTAAAATTTCTTTTTCAGTAGCAGCATAATTTCTCTGGGCACTGTCTAGAGTTTTACTAGCATACTGAATAACATTTAGTTTCTTATCAACTCTTTGTCCTAGAACAGCACCTACGGCATAATCACTAGCATCACACATAACTTCAAAGGGTAAATTCCAATCAGGTGGCTGAACAATAGGTGCAGAAATCAAAGATTTCTTAAGTATTTCAAATGCTTCTACATAATCATCATCGAAGACAAAAGGAATATCTTTTTGTAAGATATTAGTCAGAGGCCTAGAAATTTTAGAGAAGTCCTTAATGAACCTCCTATAAAAATCGGCATGACCAAGGAAACTTCTTATACCATTAATGTCCTTGGGACATGGCATGTTTTCAATAGCATCAACCTTAGCTTTGTCAACTTCAATACCTCTTTCAGAAATTTTATGCCCCAAGACAATGCCTTCATTAACCATAAAGTAGCACTTTTCCCAGTTCAAGACAAGACTAGTATCTTCGCATCTCTGCAAAACTCGATCAAGGTTGCTCAAGCAATCATCAAAAGAAGATCCATAAACAGAGAAATCATCCATGGAAACCTCAACAATCTTTTCACAAAAGTCATAGAATATAGCCATCATGCATCTTTGAAAGGTAGTAGGTGCATTGCATAAACCAAAAGGCATACGTCTATAAGCAAAAGTACCAAAAGCGCAAGTAGGAGTGGTCCTTTCTTGATCCTCTTTATGAGAGAAACCAGAGTAACCATCTAGAAAGCAAAAATGTGTATGTTTGGAAAATATTTCTAGCATTTGATCAATAAAAGGCAAAGGGTAATGATCTTTTTTAGTAGCTTTATTTAATTTACGGAAATCAATTACCATCCTATAACCTGTAACAATTCTTTGCGGGATCAATTCATCTTTATCATTAGGAACGACAGTAATACCTCCCTTCTTAGGGACACAATGGACAGGACTTACCCACTGACTATCAGCAACGGGATAAATTATACCTGTGTCCAGGAGCTTTAGTATTTCCTTTCTTACCACTTCCTTCATCTTAGGATTTAACTGTCATTGGTGATTAACAACTGGTTTAGAGTCTTTCTCCAATTTTATTTTGTGCTGGCATAGAGTGGGACTAATGCCCTTAAGATCATCAAGAGTATATCCAATAGCAGCATGGTGCTTCTTCAGAGTTTTCAGTAATTTCTCGTCTTCCTGCTCTCAAAGGTTAGCACTAATAATAACAGGATATATCTTCTTTTCATCAAGATAAGCATATTTAAGAGTATCAGGTAATGGTTTAAGCTCAAACACGGGATCACCCTTGGGTGGTGGAGGATCCCCTAGAATTTCAACAGATAAGTTGTGTTTCAAAATAGGTCCCTGTTTAAAGAATACTTCATCTATCTCCCTTCTTTCGTTCATAAACATATCATTTTCATGGTCTAGCAAATATTGTTCTAAAGGATCATTAGGAGGCACGACAATAGAAGCAAGACCAATAATTCCATCCTTACTAGGCAATTCTTTATCATGGGGTTGTCTACGCAATTTAGCAAAATTAAACTCATGAGACATATCCCCCAAATCAATAGTAACAACATCCTTTTCTATCCTAGCATTAACAGTATTCAAGAAGGGTCTACCAAATATGATGGGACAAAAGATATCTTGTGGGGAACCAAGAACAAGAAAATCAGCAGGATATTTAACTTTCCCACACAAAACTTCAACATCTCTAACAATCCCAACTGGTGAAATAGTATCTCTATTGGCAAGCTTAATTGTAACATCAATTTCTTCGATTTCAGTAGGTGCAATATCATGCATAATTTATTTGTATAAGGAATGAGGTATTGCACTAGCACTAGCACCCATATCACATAAGCCATGATAACAATGATCTCCTATTTTAACAGAAATAACAGGCATGCCTACAACAGGTCTACGTTTATTCTTAGTATCAGGTCTAGCAATTCTAGCAGCTTCATCATAGAAATAAATAACATGCCCATCAATATTATCAGCCAAGAGATCTTCAACCATAGCAATACTAGGTTTTACTTTAATTTGCTCAGGTGGTGTAGGTGTTCTAGTATTACTCTTACAAACCACTGTTGAAGCTTTAGCATGATCCTTTATCCTAATAGGGAAAGGTGGTTTCTCAATATAGGTAGTAGGAACAATATGATCATTATAAGTGATAGTCTTTTCTTCAACTATAATAGGTGCAACTACTTTTACTTCAGTGGGAGGATTATATTTAAACCACTTCTCCTTAGGGAGGTCAACATGAGTAGCAAATGATTCACAAAAAGAAGCTACTATCTCAGAGTCAAGTCCATATTTAGTGCTAAATTCACGAAAAACATCGGTATCCATAAATGATTTAACACAATCAAACATAGGCGTCATACCTGACTCCTTACCTTCGTCGAGATCCCAATCTTCAGAGTTGCGTTTAATTCTCTCCAATAAATCCCATCTGAATTCAATAGTCTTCATCATAAAAGAAACAGTACAAGAAGTATCGAGCATGGAATGATTGTTGAGAGAAAGCGAGCATAATTTTTTTTGAATAATCATTTCTCTTGAGAGCTCATGATTGGGGCATGAATATAACATTGACTTAAGCCTCCCCCAAGCTTGAGCGATGCTTTCTCCTTCGCAAGGCCAAAAATTATATATATAATTACGATCACGATGAACAAGATGCATAGGATAACACTTCTGACGAAATTCCAATTTCAATCGGTTGTAGTTCCATTATCCCATATCATCATATAGCCTAAACCATGTCAATGCATCTCCCTTCAAAGATAAAGGGAAGGCCTTCTTATTGATAACATCATCGGGCATACCTGCAAGCTTAAATCATCCACAAACTTCATCCACAGAGATTAGGTGTAAATCAGGATGCAATGTTCCATCTCATGTAAAAGGATTAGCTAGTAGTTTCTCTATCATACCCGAAGAAATTTCAAAGTAAACATTTTCAGTAGGTTCAGTAGGTTGAGGAGAAACTCTTTGCTCTACTGGTCGGGGTGAAGATACCCCGAACAAGCCCCTCAAAGGATTATGTTCCATAGTAACAAGTGACAGTAAATTTCTGCACACTATATAAATTTTTCCTTACCAAGTTCCACTTACCAAAGGTGTTTCACTCCCCGGCAATGGTGCCAGAAAAGAGTCTTGATGACCCACAAGTGTAGGGGATCTATCGTAGTCCTTTCGCTAAGTAAGAGTGTCAAACCCAACGAGGAGAAGAAGGAAATGACAAGCGGTTTTCAGTAAGGTATTCTCTGCAAGCACTGAAATTATCGGTAACAGATAGTTTTGTGATAACGTAATTCGTAACGGGTAACAAGTAACAAAAGTAAATAAGGTGCAGCAAGGTGGCCCAATCCTTTTTTTAGAAAAGGACAAGCCTGGACAAGTTCTTATATAGAGAAAAGCGCTCCCGAGGATACATGGGAATTATCGTCAAGCTAGTTTTCATCACGCTCATATGATTCGCGTTCGTTACTTTGATAATTTGATATGTGGGTGGACCGGTGCTTGGGTACTGCCCTTCTTGGACAAGCATCCCACTTACGATTAACCCCTATTGCAAGCATCCGCAACTACAAAAGAAGTATTAAGGTAAACCTAACCATAGCATGAAACATATGGATCCAAATCAGCCCCTTATGAAGCAATGAATAAACTAGGGTTTAAGCTTCTGTCACTCTAGCAACCCATCATCTACTTATTACTTCCCAATGCCTTCCTCTAGGCCCAAATAATGGTGAAGGGTCATGTAGTCGACGTTCACATAACACCACTAGAGGAGAGACAACATACATCTCATCAAAATATCGAACGAATACCAAATTCACATGACTACTTATAGCAAGACTTCTCCCATGTCCTCGGGAACAAACGTAACTACTCACAAATCATATCCATGTTCACAATCATAGGGGTATTAATATGCATATAGGATCTGAACATATAGTCTTCCACCAAATAAACCAACTAGCATCAACTACAAGGAGTAATCAACACTACTAGTGACCCACAGGTACCAATCTGAGGTTTTGGAACAAAGATTGGATGCAAGAGATGAACTAGGGTTTGAGAGGAGATGGTGCTGGTGAAGATGTTGATGGAGATTGACCCCCTCCCGCTGAGAGGATCGATGGTGATGACGATGGTGATGATTTCCCCCTCCCGGGGGGAAGTTTCCTCGGCAGAACAGCTCCGCCGGAGCCCTAGATTGGTTCCGTCAAGGTTCCGTCTCGTGGCGGCGGTGTTTCGTCCCGAAAGCTTGCTTATGATTTTTTCTAGGGTAAAAGACTTCATATAGCAGAAGATGGTCACCGGTGGCCTGACAGGGGGCCCACGAGGCAGGGGGCGCGCCCCCACTCTCGTGGATAGAGTGTGGGCCCCCTCTGGTAATTTCTTCGCCCAATATTTTTTATTAATTCCAAAAATAACTTCCATGAAGTTTCAGGACTTTTGGAGCTGTGCAGAATAGGTCTCTAATATTTTCTCCTTTTCTAGCTCATAACCCAGCTGCCGGCATTCTCCCTCTTTATGTAAACCTTGTAAAATAAGATAGAATAGGCATAAGTATTGTGACATAATGTGTAATGACAACCCATAATGCAATAAATATCAATATAAAAGCATGATGCAAAATGGACGTATCAGCTCCCACTTTCAATATGCATCCAAATTGAGACTTAGAGTCATCTGGATCGGTGTAAAAACTTGCATCGACGTAACTCTTTACGACGAACTGTTTATCACCCCAATCACCGAGAAACATTTCCTTAGTCCTTACCAATGTTGAGGATATCGCTTATCGTTAGCGTCTCGGTCAGCTAGGGATTAAAGATTAATCGGAAATCGGCCGGTTAATCGATTTTATCGGTCGGCTGTTAATCGGACATTTTTTTTGCAAATCCTAGGTCCTGAACACTAAAATACATATATTCAACACCAAAAGAATATTTGATAGAAGTGTTACCATGGTTCCTAGCCTTTGGATCTTCGTATAATGACAAACAGAATAGGACAACAATACATATTGCATAACAAGATCCACAAAACACAAATAAACATACTTTTTTACAAACATAGTGCTATGAATAGGTCTGACTTATCGGTAGATTCCCGATAAATCGCTTGTCAGAGCGATATATTGGTCCAAAAGATAAACGGTGAAGATAAGGCATGATTTTATCGTTCGCCGCATGAGTAGTGATAAATCGGAAGATTAATCGCTGAATTATAAGATTTATTGAATAGTGGTCCTTACTAAGGATAATTTTGACCATTGTCCAGTGATTTACTCTTAGATCACTATTTTACCCTTTTGCCAAACTCATGGCAAGGTACACAATAGGTATGGTACACAGCACAACATACTTTATAGAACCTATGACTGTGGCATAGGGAATGACTTTCATTCTCTTTCTATCTTCTGCCATGGTCGGGCTTTGAGTCTTACTCAGCTTTACACCTTGTAATATAGACAAGAACTCCTTCTTTGACTGATCCGTTTTGAATCTTTCAAAAACTTGTCAAGGTGTTTACTCATTGAAAAATCTTATCAAGCGTCTTGATCTATCTGTATAGATCTTGATGCCCAATATGTAAGCACCTTTACCGAGGTCTTTCATTGGAAAACTCTTATTCAAGTATCCCTTTATGCTATCTAGAAATTCTATATCATTTCCACTCAACAATATGTCATCCACATATAATATTAGAAAAGCTACAGAGCTCCCACTCACTTTCTTGTAAATACAGGCTTCAGCGCAAGTATTTATAAAACCATATGCTTTGATCACACTATCAAAGCGTTTATTCCAACTCCGAGAGGCTTGCACCAGTCCATAAATGGATTGTTGGAGCTTGCACACTTTGTTAGCACCCTTTGCATCGATAAAAACCTTCTAGTTGCATCATATACAACTCTTCTTCCAGAAATCCATTCAGGAATGCAGTTTTGACATCCATCTGCCTGATTTCATAAGATATGGCAACTGCTAACATGATTCAGATGGATTTAAGCATCGCTACAGTTGACAAAATCTCATTGTAGTCAACACCTTGAACTTGTCGAAAACCTTTTGTGACAAGGCTTGCTTTTTAGATAGTAACACTACTATCAGTATCCATCTTCCTCTTTAAGATCCATTAATTTTCTATGGCTTGCTGATCATCCAGCAAGTTCACCAAAGTCCACACTTTGTTCTCATACATGGATCCCATCTCATATTTCATGGCCTCAAGCCATTTCGCGGAATCTGGCTCATCATTGCTTCCTCATAGTTCGTAGGTTCATCATGGTCTAATAACATGGCTTCCAGAATAGGATTACCGTACCACTCTTTTGCGGATTGTACTCTGAAAGACCTATGAGGTTCGGTAATAACTTGATCTGAAGTTTCATGATCATCATCATTAGCTTCCTCACTAATTGGTGTTGGAATCACTGGAACTGATTTCTGTGATGAAGTACTTTCCAGTTTGGGAGAAGGTACAATTACCTCATGAAGTTCTACTTTCCTCCCACTCACTTTTTTGAGAGAAACTCCTTTTCTAGAAAGGATCCATTCTTAGCAACGAATATCTTGCCTTCGGATCTTGTGATAGAAGGTGTACCCAAAAGTTTCCTTTGGGTATTCTATGAAGACGCACTTCTCCGATTGTGTTCAAGCTTATCAGGTTGAAGCTTTTTCACGTAAGCATCACAGCCCCAATCTTTAAGAAACGACAACTTTGGTATCTTGGCAAACCACAGCTGATAAGGCGTTGTCTCAACGGATTTTGATGGTGCCCTATTTAAAGTGAATGCAGTTGTCTCTAATGCATAACCCCAAAATGATAGTGGTAGACCGGTAAGAGACATCATAGATCGCACCATATCCAATAAAGTCTTGATTCTGACGTTCGGACACACCATTCTGTTGTGGTGTTCGGTGGCGTGAGTGTGAAACTATTCCACATTGTTTTAAATGAAGGCCAAACTCGTAACTCAAATATTCTCCTCCAAGATCAGATCATAGAAACTTTATTTTCTTGTTACGATGATTCTCCACTTCACTCTGAAATTCTTTGAACTTTTGAAATGTTTCAGACTTGTGTTTCATTAAGTAGATATACCCATATCTGCTCAAATCATCTGTGAAGGTCAGAAAATAACGATACCCGCCACGAGCATCAACACTCATTGGACCGTGATACGTCTCCAACGTATCTATAAGTTTTGATTGTTCTATGCTATTATATTATCTATTTTGGATATTTAATGGGCTTTATATACTATTTTTGTGACTAACCTATTAACTAGAGCCCTAGCCCAAATTGCTGTTTTTTGCCTATTTCAGTGTTTTGCAAAAAAGGAATATCAAACGGAGTCCAAACAGAAGGAAACCTTCAGGAGAGTTATTTTTGGAACAAGCGCAATCCAGGAGACTTGGAGTGGACGTCAAGAAAGAAATGAGGAGGCCATGAGGCAGGGAGGCGCGCCGGGGGTAGCGCGCCCACCTCGTGGGCCCCTCATGGCTCCCCTGACCGACTTCTTTTGCCTATATATACTCATATGCCCAGAAAACATCCAGGAGCACCACGGAACCCTATTTCCACCGCCACAACCTTCTGTACCCGTGAGATCCCATCTTAGGGCCTTTTCCGGTGCTCCGCCGGAGGGGGAATCGATCACGGAGGGCTTCTACATCAACACAATAGCCTCTCCGATGAAGTGTGAGTAGTTTATCTCACACCTTCGAGTCCATAGTTATTAGCTAGATGGCTTATTCTCTCTCTTTGGATCTCAATACAAAGTTATCCTCGATATTCTTGGAGATCTCTTCTGTAATTCTTTTTGCGGTGTGTTTGTCGAGATCCGATGAATTGTGGTTTTGTGATCAAGATTATATATGAACAATATTTGAATCTCCTCTGAATTCTTTTATGTATGATTTGTTATCTTTGCAAGTCTCTTCAAATTATCAGTTTGGTCTGGCCTACTAGATTGATCTTTCTTGCAATGGGAGAAGTGCTTGGCTTTGGGTTCAATCTTGCGGTGTCCTTTCCGAGTGACAGCAGGGGCAGCAAGGCACGTATTGTATTGTTGCCATCGAGGATAAAAAGATCGGGTTTATACCATATTGCTTGAGTTTATCCTCTACACCATGTCATCTTGCCTAACGCGTTACTCTGTTCTTATGAACTTAATACTCTAGATGCATGATGGATAGAGGTCGATGTGTGGAGTAATACTAGTAGATGCAGAATTGTTTTGATCTACTTGTCACGGGCGTGAGGCCTATATACATGATCATGCCTAGATATTCTCGTAACTATGCACTTTCCTATCAATTGCTCGACAGTAATTTGTTCACCCACCGTAATACTTATGCTATCTCGAGAGAAGCCACTAAGTGAAACCTATGGCCCCCGGGTCTATTTCCATCATATTAGTTTCCAATCTATTTTATGTTGTAATCTTTATTTTCCAATCTATATCATAAAAATACCAAAAATATTTATCTTATTATCTATATCAGATCTCACTTTTGCAAGTGGCCGTGAAGGGACTGGCAACCCCTTTATCGCGTTGGTTGCAAGGTTCTTATTTGTTTGTGCAGGTACGAGGGATTTGCGTGTAGCCTCCTACTGGATTGATACCTTGGTTCTCAAAAACGGAGGGAAATACTTACGCTACTTTGTTGCATCACCCTTTTCTCTTAAAGGGAAAACCAACGCATGCTCAAGAGGTAGCAATAAGGATTTCTAGCGCCGTTGCTGGGGAGTCTACACACAAGTCAAGACATACCAAGTACCCATCACAAACTCTTATCCCTCGCATTACATTATTTGCCATTTGCTTCTTGTTTTCCTCTCCCCCACTTCACCCTTGCCGTTTTATTCGCCCTCTCTTTCCCGTTCGCCTCTTCTTCGCTTGCTTCTTGTGTCGTCATTCGTCGTCATGGCTAGTCCTTCTATACCCGATCATGAAGTTCTTAATTTTAAACAAAGGGAGGGAGAAAATCTAAAAGATGCTTGGCATAGAATTTGCAATGCTCAAAATAGATCTACTAGGAAGCAATGTACTTCTGTTCTTCTTCGCAATTTTTATGTAGGCATTACTCCTTGGAACAGATATATTCTTGATACCATTACTGGAGGGAATTTCTTGGGTAGCCATACTTTTGATTCTTATAATGCCTTGATAGATTTGTTTGGTCCACCACCTCTTTTGGTTAATGGAACTATTTTAACTTTGGAACATGTGATGCAAAGGCTTGAAATTATTGAAAATAAAGTTGCCACTGTAGAGTTAATTGAAAATTTGGATAAAAAGATCCACAACCAAATTTCCCAAGATGGATCTAAGGTTGGAGTTACTCTGAATTTTTCTAAAGAAAAGGAACCTATTGTTAACGAAAGAATAGATCAAGATTCTACAAGAATCGGTAAACTTGAGGATATTATTACCAACTTAGGGTTTGCCTTTTCATCTGTGAAAAATACTCCAACTCCTCCTACTACCAAAATTGCCAAATTAATGTATGTTCCTAAAAATAAGGGTGATTCTTCTAGTAAGGAAATGCGGATCTCAAATCAATAAGTGTTCACCCCAGCTTTTTCGCTATCATTAATGAACCTTTTGCTACAAACGAATTCCTTGATTTTTTGTCTAGGAGTTATAAGTGTTCTATTGAAGAATTGAATACCAAAGAGGGCAATACTCGGATCTATTCTCGCTTTTATGCCTAGCTAGGGGCGTTAAACGATAGCGCTTGTTGGGAAGCAACCCAATTTTATTTTTGTTATTTACTTTTTGTTACTGTTTAGTAATAAATAACTCATCTAGACTCTGGTTAGATGTAGTTTTATGTTTTAATTAGTGTTTGTGCCAAGTAAAACCTTTAGGATAACCTGCAATGTTAGTTAATTTGATCTTGCTGAAAAATAGAAACTTTTGCGCGCACGAGAATAATTTTAATAAATCACAGAAACGTGATTTTCAGTTGATTCTTTTTGAAGAAGATTAATAGAAAAATTACCTAGAACTTCCTATTTGGTAGAATTTTGGGGGTTCCAGAAGTATTCGAGAGTTACAGATTACTACAGACTGTTCTGTTTTTGACAGATTCTGTTTTTCGCGTGTTGTTTGCTTATTTTGATGAATCTATTGCTAGTATCGGGGGGTATGAACCATAGAGAAGTTGGAATACAGTAGGTTTAACACCAATATAAATAAATAATGAGTTCATTACATTACCTTAAAGTGGTGGTTTGTTTTCTTGCACTAACGGAGCTCATGAGATTTTCTGTTGAGTTTTGTGTTGTGAAGTTTTCAAGTTTTTGGGTAAAGATTTGATGGATTTTGGAATAAGGAGTGGCCAGAACCTAAGCTTGGGGATGCCCAAGGCACCCCAAGGTAAAATTCAAGGACAACCAAAAGCCTAGGCTTGGGGATGCCCCGGAAGGCATCCCCTCTTTCGTCTTCATCCATCGGTAACTTTACTTGAGGCTATATTTTTATTCACCACATGATATGTGTTTTGCTTGGAGCGTCTTGTATGATTTGAGTCTTTGCATTTTAGTTTACCACAATCATCCTTGCTGTACACACCTTTTGGGAGAGACACACATGAATCAGAATTTATTAGAATACTCTATGTGCTTCACTTATATCTTTTGAGCTAGACAATTTTGCTCTAGTGCTTCACTTATATCTCTTTAGAGCACGACGGTGGTTTTATTTTATAGAAATTATTGGTCTCTCATGCTTCACTTATCCTTTAGAACAGCTTGGTAATTGCTCTGGTTAAAATTTTAGTCCTAGAATGATGAGCATCCAAGATAGGTATAATAAAAACTATCATATAAAGTGCATTGAATATTATGAGAAGTTTGATACTTGATTGTTGTTTTGAGATATGAGGATGGTAATATTAAGGTCATGCTAGTTGAGAATTTGAGGAATACTTGTGTTAAAGTTTGTGATTCCTGTAGCATGCACGTATGGTGAACCATTATGTGATGAAGTTGGAGCATGATTTATTTATTGATTGACTTCCTTATGTGTGGAGGTCGGGATCGCGCGATGGTTAACTCCTACTAACCCTTCCCCTAGGAGCATGCGTGTAGTACTTTGTTTTGATAACTTGTAGATTTTTGCAATAAGTATGTGAGTTCTTCAAGACTAATGTTGAGTCCATGGATTATACACACTCTCACCCTTCCACCATTGCTAGCCTTTCTTGTGCCGCGCAACTTTCGCCGGTACCATACACCCACCATATACCTTCCTCAAAACAGCCACCATACCTACCTATTATGGCATTTCCATAGCCATTTCGAGATATATTACCATGCAAATTTCCACCATTCCGTTTATTATGACACGCTCCATCATTGTCATATTGCCTTGCATGATCATGTAGTTGACATCGTATTTGTGGCAAAGCCACCTTTATAATTCTTTCATACATGTCACTCTTGATTCATTGCACATCCCGGTACACCGCCGGAGGCATTCACATAGAGTCATATTTTGTTCTAAGTATCGAGTTGTAATTCTTGAGTTGTAAGTAGATAAAAGTGTGATGATCTTCATTATTAGAGCATTGTCCCATGTGAGGAAAGGATGATGGAAGCAATGATTCCCTCACAAGTTGGGATGAGTCTCCGGACTTTATGAGAAATAAAAGAGGCCAAAGAAGCCCAAATAAAAAAAGAGGCCAAAGAAGCCCACCAAAAAAACAAGAGAAAAAGAGAGAAGGGACAATGTTACTATCCTTTTACCACACTTGTGCTGAAGTAGCACCATGATCTTCATGATAGAGAGTCTCCTATGTTGTCACCTTCGTATGCTAGTGGGAATATTTCATTACAGAAATTGGCCTGTATATTCCAATGATGGGCTTCCTCAAATTGCCCTAGGTCTTCGTGAGCAAGCAAGTTGGATGCACACCCACTTAGTTTCTTTTGATGAGCTTTCATACACTTATAGCTCTAGTGCATCCGTTGCATGGCAATCCCTACTCACTCGCATTGATATCTATTAATGGGCATCTCTATAGCCCGATGATACGCCTAGTTGATGTGAGACTATCTTCTCCTTTTTGTCCTCTCCACAACCACCATCCTATTCCACCTATAGTGCTATGTCCATGGCTCACGCTCATGTATTGCGTGAAGTTTGAAAAAGTTTGAAAATACTAAAGTATGAAACAATTGCTTGGCTAAAACCAGGGTTGTCGGTGTCAAAACCGGCGGATCTCGGGTAGGGGGTCCCGAGCTGTGCGTCTAGGCGGATGGTAACAGGAGACAAGGGGCACGATGTTTTTACCCAGGTTCGGGCCCTCTCGATAGAGGTAAAACCCTACTCCTGCTTGATTAATATTGATGATATGGGTAGTACAAGAGTAGATCTACCACGAGATCAAAGAGGCTAAACCTTAGAAGCTAGCCTATGGTATGATTGTTGTATATCTATCGACTAGCCTGGCCTCGGTTTATATAATGCACCAGAGGCCTAGGATAACAAGAGTCCTAGCCGAATACGCCGGTGGGGGAGGAGTCCTTGTCTTGATCGCCAAGTCTTGCGGAATCTTCCTTGTATGCGGCAGCTGTCCGGACTGGCCCATGAGTATACGGCCATGGGGGTCCTCGGCCCAATTTAACAGATTGGGAGATGCCGTGGTGAGTACCCCCTAGTCCAGGACACCCTCAGTAGCCCCCTGAACCGGTCTTCAAGTTTAGGGACGCTCCTCGGTTCTTCCGAACCGTTCTTCATCTTCAGTCGTCGGTCTTGAAAACTGGTTCAACAAATCTTCTCATCTTCAATCTTAAGGATCGCCGAAATGCATTCGACGAGTTTACACGTCGGGTATCCGAGGAGCCCCTTTAAGTTTCCGGCCTTTATCAATGCCTTTTTATTTTTATGCCACACCTCGGGTTTGAAGTTGTTCCTGGGCGGCAGCGTCCTCTTGCATCCGAGCTCCAACGCCGGACCGCATCCGAGGTATCTTTTGCAGCCGAGCACCAGCGCCGGACTGCTTCCCAGCTCTCATGCCGGAATGTATCCGAGCTCCAGCGCTGGACTATGTATCTGAGCTCCAACGCCGGACTGTATCCGAGCTCCAACGCCGGATTATGTATCTGCGGTGTCGTAAATCACCTTGGTTCAAAGAAGTTTGAAGGAGTTTAGCCGAGCTTAATGCCGGAAATGCCCTCTATGGAGCCAGCCACTAGCACCCGAGCTTTATATCGACTGCTTCGGGTGGTGCACCACCCGAATGTGGGCGATTTTGTCAATATTTTTGATTGGTGCAATTTATTCTCTGCCGAGATACATAGTCGGTAGCCCTCAAGGTGGGTATCGGTCTAAAACCGAGATGCACATGAAGGATGACATAAGACCACCGATCCTCAGAGCTGCTGAGACTCAGGTTGATTTGTAAAATCGGTCTGAGGATCAAGTCCTAGCTCGCGAATACTTGGGACACAAAAGCGGTGTGCTTAGTCCTCAAGACTCGGGTTGGGTGCGGCCGACCAACCCGAGGATCAAAATCTCCTCGAGATCAGATACACTTAAAATTTTACGCATTGGACGAGTAATGCAGAGCCCCAGACACCGGGTCGGGTGGCAACACCAGTCGAGGATCGATGTGCCCCTTTAATATTTGTAAATAATGAGCCCGAAGCCCAGTAGCCCCCGAGCCTTAATGCGGGCACGGGTGGCCTAATTAAGGATTGATATCCATAGTAAAATCACAAATTATGTGTAATGACTCTATGTATCCAAGTACTTTACGTCATTAATGCTCGGATCCGCATTGCACAAAACTTTGTTGACCAACCATCGGCTTCCACCTCCTTGGCCAATAGCCGAGGAGTGTTTGTCCTACTTTATAAAGCCTTTATGAGGGCAAAGATTTACAACAAACAAGGCAAACTGGCCATACGGTTTTATAAACAAAGGTACGCAGAGAGATATGTTATATTACTGTTTAACAGAAGAAATGTCTTCCAAAGAAAATAGTCCCGCTATTGGTTCCTTTCTTTGGGTTGTCATGCTAAGCATGATCATAAAACCTCAGCTCCAATGTAAGAGCAAAATATCGAGGATTTAGTTTGGGAGGCGATTAATAGCCCCGGTAGTGTTCGGCGACATCGAGGTCAAGCCGTAAACACTTGACCATTGTTATGAATGGCCCGTCGTTTAACACCGTCATCGGATCGTGACCATTTCGCTTATTGTGACGATCGGTTTTGGCTTTCTCCATCGAGGTGCTTAACCATGTGAGATGGAAGCACAATCGCAGTGGTTCTCCCTTTGCACACCTAGCCGAACAAAGCGGAACATAGGAGGCAAGCGCAGGAGCCGGGCAACCGAACTATTGACCGAAGACACAATTCGAAACCGATGCATATATAGCAATATCCGAGAATGTTTTTGCTGAATCTCTAAAGGTGTCCGACGTTGCACTGCGAGACTTGTGCTGAAAACACACAAATAGTTTAAAAAGTGCCATAAGCTTGGAAAACCAAAAAACGTTAGTAAAAACTTGACGTCCGAATGAGATCAAGTGTTCGGTGCCAATCCGAAAATTGGCCTTAGCAAAAGAAGTGCTTCTGTCGTGCTTTAACATGATACATCCTATCTCAAGACGTCAAGCGGGTCAGCCTACGGCTTCAACCTCCTATCCCGAGGGCGGAGTACTTCTCATTAGGCCAGTTTAGCAAACCAAACTCTAGCGGCTTTGAGAGAGAAATTAGGCTCCCCGGCTAGTGAACACACGCTCGTGTCGAAAAAGGAGTGATAGATAATAATAATAATAATAATAAAACTTTGCAATGACTAAGAAGAAGAACACTTATCATAAAACGGCTCATATAAATTTAAGAGCCCCCAAGTGACTTGGGTGAAAGAATGATTGCATGTACCGAAGTACTTATATCATATCTATGTTCAACCGAACTTTAAACGCGTCTTAACCGACTGTCGACTTCTCCCTCTTCGGTCAAGGACCGAAAAGTGTTATGTACTCCATCATCGAGAATATCGGCGGTGTTTCCAATAACCGAGCAATCAGGCCATAAGGCATAACGAGACAAAGCGCTCGGGGAACTTATGCTATATTATCGCAAAGTGTAAGAAGCATATTCAAGAAAATAGTACCCCACCGATACCTTTCTTGGTGCTCATTGTTATTATGAGACTTGTGCAATAGATTTTTGTACTCATGAGTTCCGTTGTGTGCGACCATCATTGAAAACTATAAGGCGCTAGCTTTCGGCTTCACCAGTCGAGGTCCGGCTCGGATGACTCGATCGTGACAATCGCAGAGGTGCTCCTTTACTCCCTAGCCGAACAATCGGGAACGTGGGGGTAAACACAGAGCGAGGCAACCCAGCTTGCAAATCGCTTAAGTCAATATGGTGCATATTGTGGCGTAATACACGAACGAGGAACGAAGCGGTACAAGTATAATCATATGCCAGAGGAAAAACTTCATGAAGGAAGCCCCCAAATGAATTAGGTATTTGAATTTATGCGTCACAAACAAAGTTTGGACAGGAATTTTTTTACAAGCAACATTTTTCCAAAAAAGTATAATGCTTGGTCGAACCGAACACAAGTTAGAAATTAAAGCTTTGAGCATGAAAGCGACTTAGCTAGTTAATGTGTTCGGTATTGATGACGCGGTCTGAGCTTGATACGGGACAAGGTTCCATCCCCCAAGCCGGTCCCGAGGTGGCAGAGCGGAGAGCTCGACACGCCGAAGTGGTGACATAGCACAGTCAATGCAGACCGGCAGAGTGACGCCGAAGTCCCCGGATCATTTTCCTGTGCACAAAAAAGGTGCAAACCGGAGATAATAGTAGTAATGATAATAGAAAAGAACGTTGCATAATAAATAATTTATGCAAAGTGAGTAATAAAAGAAATATGGCCTAGCGCCGAAGTCAATGTCGATGCAGGGCGTCGGCGTGATGCGGTAAAGGTGTGGCAAAGCCTGAATTCACAGGTCGGTCCAAGCTCCGGATGCGGCGTTCACCGGACTATGTACGGAAACTGACCGAACCACCATGCGACTGTCGTTAATGCGGCCACCATTTGATAGACCTGTGTACATATGATGGACAAACCAGAGTAATAATTCCTTGGGAAAAATGAACCCAAACAAGCAAAAATACTAGGATTAATAGCACCTGGTTTATCCGAAGGAAGGTGATTCCCAAAATTGGGACTCGATCCGCGCACCCATTGCCTGATGGGCGATAAAACGACGGCATGGCAATGCTGGCAAAGGTTGGCTCGCTGAGGGAAAGCCCTCGGTCCAGCTAACGTGACGGAGCTGGTTGGCTAGTGACGCCGTAGTGTCCGGAGTAGGTTGATGAAGAGATGGCGAAGCCCCCGGTCCAACCGAGATGTCGAAGTAGGTCGGCGTGATGGACACCAGCTTAAAGAAGCAATAGTGCGTCCCTGCCGATGCAGGTCGTGACGTGGTCGATGCCGGCTTGATGAAGCGACCGTGCGGCGATGCCGGTATGCCCGCTCTGTCTAATCCGTGGGGCGGCGATGTTGGTGATGATTTATCCTTCGCGATGCCAGACTCTTGTTCGGCTTGCCAAGATGATGATCCGAAGAAGTTGAGCTCGGCTCAACAAAGTGACGACGTGTCTAGCGCAGGTCGGCAGCCGTGGAGCAATATTGCCGGACTGGTTTGACACCAACATGATGTTGAAGATCATGTTCAAAAGATGTTAAAGTTAGTGGGATGTGTTCGGGAACAAAACACAATACCCCATACTAAACTTCCTTCAAAAAGCATGTCCGAAATCCCGTTCGTAAAAAGGACAAACTCGGGTCGGATTTCTTTTCGCGTAGAAAACAGATCCGAAAAGTGATGCACTAATCGGAAGGTTCCCGGAGTTTGGACTGTCGGATCGAGCTGAAATTTTGAGGGGTGGTAGATATAGGAATTCCGCAGTCGATCAACAGTTGGATATTTCAAAGGAGGTCCGAGCTAGAAGCTGGACACCATGCCCTAAACTCGTCCAGATTCTCGTCCAGATTTGACAGGGCTCCGGTATATCGTAGTTTGTGGGAGATTCCTCCATCAGAACTCAACGAAATTTAGCGTGGCTGTTGTAGACGTAATTCCGCACTATTCCACCGAAGCAATCGTCAAACTGACGCTCGAGGAGGCGGTGACGGCGGATACAAGTTCGATGTCCAGAAAAACAGCACGGTCGCCTGAGGGCAATGTTGACGTTGAGCCCCCGGGCTCCCTGGATGATTCCTCCATGATCTTGATAGAGATCGGAGCTGATGTTGATGAAGGCCCTCATCCGAACATGGAGATCGAAGGTAGGGCGCAGTCCTTGGTCGAACCAAGGTGACCAGTCGAGCTGGTGACGAAGATGCCGAAGTCGCAGTTGATCTGCAGGCGAGCCATCGACCTTTTGCTGAACACACAGCGGAACTCTCAATGAAAGCACCAATGTCGGTGTCAAAACCGGCGGATCTCGGGTAGGGGGTCCCGAACTGTGCGTCTAGGCGGATGATAACAGGAGACAAGGGGCACGATGTTTTTACCCAGGTTCGGGCCCTCTCGATGGAGGTAAAACCCTACTCCTGCTTGATTAATATTGATGATATGGGTAGTACAGGAGTAGATCTACCACGAGATCAAAGAGGGTAAACCCTAGAAGCTAGCCTATGGTATGATTGTTTTATATCTATCGACTAGCCTGGCCTCGGTTTGTATAATGCACCAGAGGCCTAGGATAACAAGAGTCCTAGCCGAATACGCCGGTGGGGGAGGAGTCCTTGTCTTGATCGCCAAGTCTTGCGGAATCTTCCTTGTATGCGGCAGCTGTCCGGACTGGCCCATGAGTATACGGCCATGGGGGTCCTCGGCCCAATTTAACAGATCGGGAGATGACGTGGTGAGTACCCCCTAGTCCAGGACACCGTCAAGGGTTGTGCATGATTTAAATATTTATATTTTGTGTGATGAAGATAGTGCATAACCAGACTATATGATTTTGTAGGGATAACTTTCTTTGGCCATGTTATTTTGAGAAGACATGATTACTTTGTTAGTATGCTTGAAGTATTATTACTCTTATGTCAATATTAAAATTTTATCTTGAATCTTTCGGATCTGAACATTCATGCCACAATAAAGAAATTACATTGAGAATTATGCTAGGTAGCATTCCACATCAAAAATTCTGTTTTTTTTATCATTACCTACTCGAGGACGAGCAGGAATTAAGCTTGGGGATGCTTGATACGTCTCCAACATATCTATAATTTTTGATTGTTCCATGCTATTATATTATCTGTTTTGGACGTTTAATGGGCTTTATTATACACTTTTATACTATTTTTGTGACTAACCTATTAAGCGGAGGCCCATCCCAAATTGTTGTTTTTTTTGCCTATTTCAGTGTTTCGCAGAAAAGGAATATCAAACGGAGTCCAAACGGAATGAAACCTTCGGGAGAGTTATTTTTGGAACAAACACAATCCAGGAGACTTGGAGTGGATGTCAAGAAAGAAACAAGGAGGCCACGAGGTAGGGAAGCGCGCCCAGGGGGTAGGCGCGCGCCACCCTCGTGGGCCCCTCGTGTCTCCCCTGACCAACTTATTTCACCTATATACTCATATGCCCTGAAAACATCCAGGAGCACCACTAAACCCTATTTCCACCGCCGCAACCTTCTGTACCCGCAAGATCCCATCTTGGGGCCTTTTCCGGCGCTCCGCCGGAGGGTGAATCGATCATGGATGGCTTCTACATCAACACCATAGCCTCTCCGATGAAGTGTGATTAGTTTATCTCAGACCTTCGGGTCCATAGTTATTAGCTAGATGGCTTATTCTCTCTCTTTGGATCTCAACACAAAGTTCTCCTCGATCTTCTTGGACATCTATTCGATGTAATTCTTTTTGCGGTGTGTTTGTCGAGATCCAATGAATTGTGGGTTTATGATCAAGATTATCTATGAAAAATATTTGAATCTCCTCTGAATTCTTTTATGTATGATTTGTTATCATTGCAAGTCTCTTCTAATTATCAGTTTGGTTTGGCCTACAAGATTGATCTTTCTTGGAATGGGAGAAGTGCTTAGCTTTGGGTTAAATCTTGCGGTGTCCTTACCCAGTGACAGCAGGGGCAGCAAGGCACGTATTGTATTGTTGCCATCGAGGATAAAAAGATGGGGTTTATATCATATTGCTTGAGTTTATCCCTCTACATCATGTCATCTTGCCTAATGCGTTACTCTGTTCTTATGAACTTAATACTCTAGATGCATGCTGGATAGCGGTCGATGTGTTGAGTAATAGTAGTAGATGCAGAATCGTTTCGATCTACTTATCGTGGACGTGATGCCTATACACATGATCATGCCTAGATATTGTCATAACTATGCAATTTTCTATCAATTTCTCGACAGTAATTTGTTCACCCACCGTAATACTTATGCTATCTCGAGAGAAGCCACTAAGTGAAACCTATGGCCCCCGGGTCTATTTTCCATCATATAAGTTTCCAATCTATTTTATTTGGCAATCTTTATTTTCCAATCTATATCATAAAAATACCAAAAATATTTATCTTATTATCTCTATCAAATCTCAATTTTGCAAGTGGCCGTGAAGGGATTGACAACCCCTTTATCGTGTTGGTTGCAAGGTTCTTATTTGTTTGTGCAGGTACGAGGGATTTGCGTGTAGCCTCCTACTGGATTGATACCTTGGTTCTCAAAAACCGTGGGAAATACTTACGCTACTTTGCTTCATCACCCTTTCCTCTTCAAGGCAAAACCAACGCATGCTCAAGAGGTAGCAGACCGCATACATCGGTATATATTATTTCCAATAAGTCACTAGCTCATTCAATTGTTCCGGAGAACGGAGTTTTAATCTCGCCCATAAGGCACGGTTCGCAAGCATCAAATGATTCATAATCAAGTGATTCCAAAAGTCCATCTTTATGGAGTTTCTTCATGCACTTTACACCGATATGACCCAAACGACAGTGCCACAAATATGTTGCACTATCATTATCAACCTTGCATCTTTTGGCATCAATATTGTGAATATGCGTATCACTACGATCAAGATTCAATAAACCATCAACATTGGGTGTATGACCATAGAAGGTTTTATTCATGTAAATAGAATGAAAATTTATTCTCTGTCTTAGATGAATAACTGTATCGCAATAAACATGATCTAATCATATTTATGCTCAACGCAAACACTAAATAACATTTATTTAGGTTCAACACTAATCTCGGAAGTATACGGAGTGTGCGATGATGATCATATCAATCTTGGAACCACTTCCAACACACATCATCACTTCACCCTCAACTAGTCTCTGTTTATTCTGTAACTCCTTTTTTGAGTTACTAATCTTAGGAACCGAACAAGTATCAAATACCTAGGGGTTACTACGAACACTAGTAAAGTACACATCAATAATATTGTATATCAAATATACCTTTGTTCACTTTCCCATCCTTCTTATCCACCAAGTATTTGGGGTAGTTCCGCTTCCAGTGACTATTTCCTTTGAAGTAAAAGCACTTAGTTTCAGGCTTAGGTCCAGCTTTGGGCTTCTTCACGAGAGTGAAAACTTGCTTGCCATTCTTCTTGAAGTTCCCTTTCTTTCCCTTTGCCCTTTTCTTGAAACTAGTGGTCTTGTTTAATCATCAACACTTGATGCTCTTTCTTGATTTCTACCTTCGTCGATTTCAGCATCATGAAGAGCTCGGGAATCGTTTTCGTCATCCCTTGCATACTATAGTTCATCACGAAGTTCCAGTAACTTGAGAACTGTGTCAATCACTATCTTATCTGGAAGATTAACTCCCACTTGATTCAAGTGATTGTAGTACCTAGACATTCTGACCACATGCTCACTAGTTGAGCAATTCTCCTCCATTTTTAGGACTTGTTAGAGGTCTCATACCTCTTGACATGGGCATGAGTCTGAAATCCTAATTTCAGCTCTTGGAACATCCATATGCTCCATGACGTTTCAAAAGCGTTTTTGAAGTCCCGGTTCTAAGCCGTAAAGCATGGTGCACTAAACTATCAAGTATTCATCATATTGAGCTAGCCAAACGTTCATAACGTCTGCATCTGCTCCTGCAATAGGTCTGTCACCTAGCGGAGCATCAAAGACATAGTTCTTCTGTGCAGCAATGAGGATAAACCTCAGATCATGGACCCAGTCCGCATCATTGCTACTATTATCTTTCAACTTAGTTTTCTCTAGGAACATATCAAAAAACATAGGGAAGCTACAACACGAGCTATTGATCTACAACATAATTTGCCAAATACTATCAGGACTAAGTTCATGATAAATTAAAGTTCAATTAATCATATTACTTAAGAACTCCCACTTAGATAGACATCCCTCTAATCATCTAAGTGATCACGTGATCCAAATCAACTAAACCATGTCCGATCATCACGTGAGATGGAGTAGTTTTCAATGGTGAACATCACTATGTTGATCATATCTACTATATGATTCACGCTCGACCTTTCGGTCTTAGTGTTCCGAGGCCATATCTGCATATGCTAGGCTCGTCAAGTTTAACCAGAGTATTCTGCATGTGCAAAACTGGCTTGCACCCGTTGTATGTGAACGTAGAGCTTATCACACCCGATCATCACGTGGTGTCTCGGCACGACTAACTGTAGCAATGGTGCATACTCAGGGAGAACACTTATACCTTGAAATTTAGTAAGGGATCATCTTATAATGCTACCGCCGTACTAAGCAAAATAAGATGCATAAAAGATAAACATCACATGCAATCAAAATTGTGACATGATATGGCCATCATCATCTTGAGCTCATGATCTCCATCACCGAAGCATATTCATGATCTCGATTATCACCGGCGCGACACCTTGATCTCCATCGTAGCATCATTGTCGTCTCGCCAACTATTGATACTACGACTATCACTACCACTTAGTGATAAAGTAAAACAATTACATGGCGATTGCATTGCATACAATCAAGCGACGATCATATGGCTCCTGCCAGTTGCCGATAACTTTGTTACAAAACATGATCATCTCATACAACAATTTATATCACATCATGCCTTGACCATATCACATCACAACAACCCTGCAAAAACAAGTTCGACGTCCTCTACTTTGTTGTTGCAAGTTTAACGTGGCTGCTACGATCTTCTAAAGAGAACTGTTCTTACTGACGCATCAAAACCACAACGATTTTTCGTCAAGTGTGCCGTTTTAACCTTCAAAAAGGACCGGGCTTTGCCACACTCGATTCAACTAAAGTTGGAGAAACAGACACTCACTAGCCACCTGTGTGCGAAGCACGTCAGTAGAACCAGTCTCGCGTAAGAGTACATGTAATGTCGGTCTGAGCCGCTTCATCCAACAATACCGCCGAATCAAAGTATGACATGCTGGTAAGCAGCATGACTATTATCGCCGACAACTCTTTGTGTCCTACTCGTGCATATAACATCTACGCATAGACCTGGCTCTGATACCACTATTGGGGAACACGGTAATTTCAAAAAAATTCCTACGATCACGCAAGATCTATCTAGGTGATGCATAGCAATGAGAGGGGAGAGTGTGTCCACGTGCCCTCGTAGACCAAAAGCGGAAGCGGTTCAATAATGTGGTTAATGTAGTCGAACTTCTTCGCGGTCCAACCGATCAAGTACCGAATGTACAACACCTCCGCGTTCAGCACACGTTCAGCTCGATGACCTCCCTCGTGCTCTTGATCCAGTTGAGGACGAGGGTGAATTCCGTCAGCACGACGGCGTGGCGATGGTGATGATGAAGTTACCGGCGCACGGTTTCGCCTAAGCACTACGACTATATGACTGAGGTGTGTAACTGTGGAGGGAGGCACCGCACACGGCTAAAAGATCAACTTGTGTGTTCTAGGGTGCCCCCTGCCCTGTATATAAAGGAGGGAGAGGGAGAGGCCGCCGGCCCTAGGGCGCGCGCCAAAGTGTGGAGTCCTACTAGGACTCCCTAGTCCTAGTAGGATTCCACCTCCCATATGGAGTAGGAAAGGGGGAAGGGAGAAGGAGAAGGAAAGGCAGGGGGGCGACCCCCTTCTCCTAGTCCTAATCGGCCTCCTGCCCAAGGGGGGGGGTGCACCAGCCCCTTGTGGGCTGGTGTGCTTCCCTGTATGGCCCATAAGGCCCATAACTTCTCCCGGGGGGTTCCGGTAACCTCCCAATACTCCGGAAAAATGCCCGAACCACTCGGAACCATTCTGATGTCCAAATGCAACCTTCCAATATATGAATCTTTATGTCTCAATCATTTCGAGACTCCTCATCATGTCCGTGATCTCATCTAGGACTCCGAACAAATTTCGGTCATCAAATCACATAACTCATAATACAAATCGTCATCGAACATTAAGCGAGCGGACCCTACAGGTTCGAGAACTATGTAGACATGACCGAGACATATCTTCGATCAATAACGAATAGTGGAACCTGGATGCTCATATTGGATCATACATATTCTACGAAGATCTTTATCGGTCAAACCGCATAACAACGTACATTGTTCCCTTTGTCATCGGTATGTTACTTGCCCGAGATTCGATCGTCGGTATCATCATACCTAGTTCAATCTCGTTACCGGCAAGTCTCTTTACTCGTTCCGTAATAAATCATCCCGCAACTAACTCATTAGTCACAATGCTTGCAAGGCTAGTGATGAGTATTACCGAGAGGGCCCAGAGATACCTCTCCGAAACACAGAGTGACAAACCCTAATCTCGATCTATGCCAACCCAACAAATACCTTCAGAGACACCTGTAGAACACCTTTATAATCACCCATTTATGTTGTGACGCTTGGTAGCACACAAAGTGTTCCTCTGGTATTCGGGAGTTGCGAACTTGTGTAAGTCATGAAGAAAGCAGTAGCAATGAAGCTGACACGATCATAATGCTAAGCTAACGGATGGGTCATGTCCATCACAACATTCTTCTAATGATGTGATCCCATTCATCAAATGAAAACACATGTATATCATTAGGAAACACAACCATCTTTTATTAACGAGCTAGTCAAGTAGAGGTATACTAGGGACTATATGTTTTGTCTATGTATTCACACATGTACTAAGTTTTCGGTTAATACAATTCTAGCATGAATAATAAACATTTATCATGAATTAAGGAATAAATAACAACTTTATTATTGCCTCTAGGGCATATTTCCTTCACTTTATGCAAAACTAGTTGCATGTCTGTCGATGGAACCGGTCTCATGTACGTGCACATGTGATGTCCACTACGCAACTTTATTCTTGTAGACACGTGTTGGGCATCCAAGCGCAGAGTTTTGTAGGACAGTAGCAATTTTCCCTCAAGTGGATGACCTAAGGTTTATCAATCCATGAGAGGTGTAGGATGAAGATGGTCTCTCTCAAACGACCCTGCAACCAAATACAAGAAATATCTTGTGTCCCCAACACACCCAATACAATGGCAAATTGTATAGGTGCACTAGTTCGGCGAAGAGATGGTGATAAAAGTGTAATATGGATGGTAGAAATATATTTTTATAATTTGAATAAATAAAAATGGCAAGGTAGCAAAAAGTAAATGGGCACAAAAACGGTGTTGCAATGCTTAAAAATGAGGCCTAGGGTCTGTACTTTCGCTAGTGCAACCTCTCAACAATGCTAACATAGGTTGATCATATGATTATCCCTAAAAGTGCAATAAAGAATCACTCCTGAGTTCCTTTTAGCGGAGAACAAAATATAGGAATTGTTTGTAGGTCACAGAACGACCTCAAAGCTATTCTTTCCGTTCGATCTATTCAAGAGTTCATACTAAAATAACACAAAGCTATTTTTCCGTTCGATCTATCCTAGAGTTTGTACTAGAATAACACCAAAGCAAATTCATATTCATAATACTCAATCCACACAAAGAACTATAAAGAGACCCCAAAGTTTCCGTCGGAGAAAAACGTGCATCCACCCCTATGCATAGATTAACCCAATATCACCGCTGGAATCCGCGAGTTGAATGCCATAACACATATCAAGTGAATCAATAAGATACCTCATTGTCACCTCAAGTATTCATATTGCAAGACATGTATCATGTGTTCTCATCTCTGAATATTCAGTCCGACAAGACAAAACTTTGAAGGGTAAATATTCAATTCATCATAACAAGAGTATAGAGGGGAGAAACATCATATGATCCGACTATATTAACAAAGCCCATGATATAGATCACAAGAGAGAGAGAGAGAGATCAAACACATAGCTACTGGTACAAACCCTCAGCCCCGAGGGTGGACTACTCCCTCCTCATTGTGGTGGCCGCCGGGATGATGAAGATGGCCACCGGAGATGATTCCCCCTCCGGCAGGGTGCCGGAATGGGGTCTAGGTTGTATCTCATGGATACAGAGGCCTTGCAATGGCGGAACTTCTGATCTAGGGCTACCCCGAAGGGTTTCGGAATATTTGGGAATTTATAGTGCACAGAGGGGGTGCGGGAGGCCACCAAGGTGGCCACAAACTACCTGGGCATGCCAGGGGGCCCTGGCGGCCCTGGTGGGTTGTGCCCCCTCGAGGCACCCCCAGGTGCAACTCAGGCCCATTGGGTTCCTTCTGGTCTAGAAAAAATCTCCAAAAAGTTACGCGGTGTTTGGACTCCGTTTGATATTGATTTTCTATGATGTAAAAACAAGCAAAAAAAAGCAACTGGCACTGGGCACTGGGTCAACAGGTTAGTCACAAAAAATTATATAAAGTTGCTATAAAATGATTGTAAAACATCCAAGAATGATAATATATTAGCATGAATACTTCATAAATTATAGATATGTTCGAGACGTATCAGCGTCCCCAAGCTTAATTCCTACTCGTCCTCGAGTTGGTAAATGATAAAAGAAATAATTTATGAAGTGTGAATGCTAGCAAAGTGCATAAGTTTGATCAATGATAATTTCAATCACTTTTTATAGCATCATAACATCAATTCTTTCTTATAAAACTTCTCATGTTATAGTAGCAACCAATTCACATGTTAAGGTTCAAACAATGAACTTTGTTGAATTCGACTTATTCAACAGAGACTAAGTAAGAGCTCCACCTACTCAACCATCATATAGTCTTCTATGATTGCTAACACTCACCACATACACATGAGCAAAACATTTCAACTGGACACATAGAAAGATAGGGTCTTATAATTTCGCCTCCCAACATATTCACCTTTGGGTGATGTCAACAATAATAACTCATGCTACCCATATTCAACTGGGTATATGTGCCTAGATCTTTCCTCACCACATGATGCTTGCCAAAGGAGAAAAATAAAAAGGAATACAGAGAAAAACTTTGACTCTTTGCATAATAGTAAATACATAAAAGTAAAAGATAGGCCCTTCGCAGAGGGAAGCAGAGGTTGCCATGCGCTTATTTGTTTGTATGCTCAATCCCTTAGTGCAAAAGAACGTCACGTTATATTGCCCTTATGATAGCAACCTTTATTATGCAGTCTGTCGCTTTTATTCTTTGCCATCACAGGTACATACAACGCTCAGTTTTCTCTTACACTAAATGATCTAACACTTTTAGATTCAATTTTTATTGCCTTATTGCACCGATGACAACTTACTTGAAGGATCTTGCTCAATCCTTAGGTAGGTATGGTGGACTCTCAAAACAAGATTTGGGTTTAAGGGTTTTTGGGTGCACAAGTAGTATCTCTACTTAGTGCGGAATTTTTGGCTAACAAAGATAGGGGCAAGCGCCACATGTTGAAGGATCTATGACAATATAACTTCTATGTGAATATGAACAAACATAAATCATTATGTTGTCTTCCTTGTCCAACGTCAACAAATTTGGCATATAATATTTTGATGGGGGCTCACAATCACAAACGATTTCCATGATAGTGTATTTGCATGTGGTAGTTCTCTTCCTTATACTAATTATTCGTGAATTGCTTGTATGACCGATATTGTGATTGTCAAGCCTCAAAAGATTTCACTTTCTAAACCCAATGTGAAGCTACCAATAGGCATGATATGATTTTAGCTTCATGCTATTCAATTTATTCAACAATTTACTCATAGGATATAAGTGAAGCACAAGAGTGAATGGCAAACTACTCCAAAAAGATATAAGTGAAGATCATGCGAGTTGTTAAGTAAATAGGTAGCTATTTGAGGACTCTCTCTTATTCAAAACTTTCATATCTAAGTATTTTATTAAAACAGCAAGCAAAATGAAAATAAAATGACATTTCAAGAGTATCAAAACTCATGTGAAGAAGCAAAAACTTAGGCTCAACCGATACTAACCGATAATCATTGAAGAAGAAAGGTGGGATGCCTACCGGGGCATCCCCAAGCTTAGATGCTTCAGCCTTCTTGGAATATTAGCTTGGGATGCCTTGGGCATCCCCAATCTTGAGCTTTTGTGTTTCCTTAATTCCTCTCATATCACGGTTTTCTTAAATCTCAAAAACTTCATCCACACAAAACTCAAGAAGAACTCGTGAGATAAGTTAGTATAAATCAATGCGAAACCTTTATCATTCTCTACTGTAGAAAATCACTAAAATTATTATCCAACATTGCATACTAAATGCCTCTACATATTTAATACTCCTATCCTCAAATAGAATCATTAAACAAGCAAACATATGCAAACAATGCAAACATAACAGTAATCTGCCAAAACAGTACAGTCTGTAAAGAATGAAAAATTCATCATACTTCCCTAACTCCAAAAATTATGAGAAAAATACTACACTGTAGAAAATTTATCAGATCTTATTTTGCAAAAAGTTTCAACAATTTACCATATTCTTAATTTTCTAGGGAATTTTCGCAACATTGATAAACTTTCTGTTTTCAAACAGCAACAAGTATACTTGCAAAATAAGCATGGCAAAGGCTATCATTGCCACTTTTATTGAAATAAAATATGCAAAACTTTATTCTAAATAACATCAAGCAAATCCTAGCAAAATAAATTGATGCTCCAAGCAAAACACATATCATGTGACGAATGAAAACATAGCGCCAAGTGAGGTTACCGATAATGTTGAAAACATAGCTCCAAGTGATCTTCCTTGAATATTACCTTGGGGGTGCCTTGGGCATCCCCAATCTTAGGGTCTTGTCACTCCTTATTCTCCTCATATCGACATCTCACCCAAAACATGAAAACTTCAATCACACAAAACTTAACGGAATCTTGTGAGATAGGTTAGTATGATAAAAAGCAAACCATTTCACTTTTGGTACTGTCAAAGACAAGATTCATAATTGTTTCCATACAATGCCTAATGTATCATATCATTTCCACAATTTATATTGAGCTATATAAGCCATATAAACAAGGAAACAAGCAAACTATGCATTGAAAACAGAATCAGTCGAAAACAGAACAGTCTGTAGTAATCTGTACTCAAACCATACTTCTGCTACTCCAAAAATTAGGAAAGAAATATTACCACGTGAGAAATTTGGATATTAATATTCTTCACAAAGAATCAACCCAAAAGCACTCTTCTGTTAAAAATGAGAGTTATTTTCGTGAGCGCAAAAGTTTCTGTTTTTCAGTAAGATCAAATCAACTATCACCCAACATGATCCCAAAGGCTTTACTTGGCACTTTATTGAAACAAAAGCAATAAAACATTATTACTACAGTAGCATAATCATGTGAACACACAAAAACAGTAGGTAAAAGTGTTGGGTTGTCTCCGAACAAGCGCTTTTCTTTAATGCCTTTTTAGCTAGGCATGACGATTTCAATGATGCTCACATAAAGGATAAAGATTGAAACATAACAAGAGCATCATGAAGAATATGGCTAGCACATTTAAGCTTAACTCACTTCCTATGCATAGGGATTTTGTGAGCAAATATTTCATGGGAACAGGAATCATCTAGCATAGGAAGGCAAAACAAGTGCAACTTCAAAACCTTCAACACAAAGAAAGGGAACTTGATATTCACTACAAAAAAATACACTTCCGTGATGATACGTGTTTGTCACAGTAGGTCGCGTTTTTTGTCATGCATGTACATCCATGACGATTTTATAAAAAAAATCAAGATAGTCATACCTGTGCTGTTGTAGAAGTGTTCCATGACATTACCAAAATTAGGTCGCGTTTTTTGTCATGCATGTACATCCATCACGGAAGTGTCCACTTCCATGACGAAAAATCGCGCGTCACAAAAGTGCTTTCGTCAAGGGTGACCGACACGTGGCATCCATCGTAACAGAATGCGTTAAGCTATCGGGTCCAGTTTTGGATCCGATAACCCATTAACAACCCGGACCAATGGGGATTTTCCACGTGGAAAATCATCATTGGCTGTAGGAAACACATGTCGGCTCACCGTTAGGACAGATGTCATCCACTCATTGGACCGAAGGTGCCTATGATACGTCGACATGTGGCACGGCCCAATAGAGGCCCATTCCTGTGAAAAGGCCGGCCCATTTGACTTGGTTAAAAGGTGGCGGGCCGGCCCACGGAAAGCCTGTTAACGGCCTGTTCGCATATAGCCCATTTACAGCCGCTAACCCAGGGCCCGTTATGACCGATCTGAATTAGGCCCAGTAGCATCATCTGGGCCGTCCAATATGATTCCAGCCTGTTTTAACTTCCAGCCCATGTATGGCCCATGATGTCTTTCGGCCCATATGAGGCCCTTTGTAACTCTTGGCCCATTAACGGCCTGTAGTGAAACTGGCCATGAACAATATATCACTGTATACCCATTAACGGCCCATTATTCCATTGGGCCGTTTCAAGCCCATGTTATCTTTCAGCCTTCTTAGGGCGCATTTATTCTTGGGATCATTTCCAACATTCGGTTAGTTACAGCCGGTTACTGTCATTTTCTGCTTGTGGGCCAAATTCAGCCTATGGTTACAGTTGGCCCGTTTGTGGCCCGTTAATATGTTGGGCCGTTTTCATGTCAAAAAAACCCATTGGGCTGTTTTCATAGAGTTATCAAATACGGCCTATTAATAGCCCGTTATGGTCCATGAATAGTATGACCCATGATTGGCAAAATGATTATACGCCCCGTAGAAGGCCCATGGATCGTACGGCCCGTAGAAGGCCTATGGATCTTGATAACCCACAAGTATAGGGAATCAATTGTAGCCTCTTTCGATAAGTAAGAGTGTTGAACCCAACGAGGAGCTAAAGGTAGAACAAATATTCCCTCAAGTTCTATCGACCACCGATACAACTCTACGCACGCTTGACGTTCGCTTTACCTAGAACAAGTATGAAACTAGAAGTACTTTGCAGGTGTGATAGGATAGGTTTGCAAGATAATAAAAAGCACGTAAATAAAAAGTAGGGTCTGTTTAGATGAAGACACAACTAAGTTAGTTTTAGTAGAGAGCTTTTTGTCACGTGAAAGTTATTTGTCCCTTGGAAATCGATAACTAAACCGGTAATCACTATTGCAATGTTATTTGAGGGAGAGGCATAAGCTAACATACTTTCTCTTCTTGGATTATATGCACTTATGATTGGAACTCTAGCAAGCATCCACAACTACTAAAGATCATTAAGGTAAAACCCAACCATAGCATTAAAGCATCAAGTCCTCTTTATCCCATACGCAACAGCCCCCTTACTCGGGTTTATGCTTCTGTCACTCAAGCAACCCACTATAAGCGAATCATGAATGAATTGCAACACCCTACAGCGGGAATTCCTCACGCTTGTGCGACATGGAGAGCACCATAGGACAACACCAATAATAAAACATGCAACTCAAACCAATTACGATCATCAATTAACCCATAGGACAAAACAGATCTACTCAAACATCATAGGATAGCCATACATCATTGGGAAATAATACATAGCGTTGAGCACCATGTTTAAGTAGAAATTACAGCGGGTAAAAGAGGGGTTACACCGCTGCATAGAGGGGGGAGAGTTGGTGATGAGGGCGGTGAAGTTGTTGGTGTAGATCGCGGTGATGATGATGGCCCGGTGGTGTTCTGGCGCCACCGAAAGTAAGGGGGAGAGAGCCCCCCCTTCTTCTTCTTCTTCTTCCTTGACCTTCTCCATAGATGGGATAAGGGTTTACCCTCTGGTCCATGGCCTCCATGGCTTGGGAGGGGCGAGAGCCCCTCCGAGATTGGATCTGTTTCTCTGTCTCTCTCTGTTTCTGCGTTTTTGATTCTGGCCTTTCACCTATTCTTATATTGCCGGAGATCCGTAACTCCGATTGGGCTGAAATTTTAACACGATCTCTATCCCGATATTAGCTTTCTTGCGGTGAAAGAAGGGCACCAACCACCTTATGGGGTGTCCACGAGGGTCAGGGGCGCGCCCCTGGCTCACGGGCCCCTCGAGTATTGTCTCGCGTTGATTCTTCTTCCCAAAATTCATAAATATTCCAAAAAAACCTCCGTAAATTTTTATCCCCTTTGGACTCCGTTTGATATGGGTTTTCTACGAAAAAAACATGCAACAAACAGGAACTGGCACTGGGCACTGGATCAATATGTTAGTCCCAAAAATAGTATAAAAAGTTGCCAAAAGTATATGAAAGTTGTAGAATATTGGCATGGAACAACCAAAAATTATAGATACGACGGAGACGTATCGGATCCTACGACTGTAGAAGGCCCATGGATCCTACGGCCCGTATAGAAGACCAATGGATCCTACGGCCCGTAGAAGGCCCATGGATCATACAGCCTGCAGGAGGCCCATGGTTACAACAATCCATATGTTGCCATGATTATTGTGGCCTAGTTACCAACAATAGGTTATTGTGGCCACTAGAAAAACACGGATAAAGAACTGCAGTGACTACAAGCAAACAACTAAACAAGACAATAAGGAAATAAATAAGCAAGCAACTAACGCTAGCCTATTACCGCTATTACACATATTACATCCACTGGGCATCAAAGTTCACCACCAGTGCAAATATAGGGAACAAAGCAGCATATTACATACACTGGCCGTCAAAATTGGACACCAGTGCAAATAAACACAGCAGCAAAACAAGAGCATAACTAAAACAACTTCAGAAGAGCTCAGGAAACATTATCCTGGGTATCCACCATGCTGGCAATAAGCTTAGCAAGCTTATTAGCTTTGTCCTGTTTGGCGCTAAAATCCTCCAAAGCTTGCTGTTGCACCAGAAAGTATGCATCTGAATGCTCCAGGACTTCTTGATCCTTCCGCTTCTTGTCGCAAAGACAACCGATCGATGTCTTTCACTTGTAGTTGAGACTCAAGAAACCAAACTGATTCGAGACGGTGAGTTTGAATAGCTTGTGCAAGCGGTAGTGGCGATGCTTCGAACACTAAACCAAGACAGGACTTTGGGGTTGTCTCACTGTCTTCAAGATAGTCTTCCTTAGCTGTTTTATCAGCTTTGTTGGAGATCAACAAGGATGTCTCACTATCCAGAACCTTATCTGCATTACTTCCTTTACCATTGCTTAATAAGGCACTCTTCCCCAATATTCTGTCAACATTCTAAAAGAAGAAACAAGCATACACATAACAAGTTTAGCATGTACTAGTATATGAAACTCGTTTCTGTGAACCAGTTCATTAGTAAGGTGGACAGGATTAAACTACCCAGTCTTATATTGCCAAGTACTAGTAGATAATGAAAGCATCAAACAAACATATATCTATGTCCTATGGTCACTACATTGTCTTGCCAAATCAAAATAGAGACATGGTTCAAATCATATCAATTCAAGACAAAGCAGCAGTGAAAGAATACAAAGCGTGGGAAACTACACGGCACAACAAGATTTCAGATGGGTACCATGGGTCTACATGTACAACAACACTATTGGCTCTGTTGTGATGCTAGTAATGTGCATGATATGAGAAGTCAATTGTATACACAATTGAAATTGAAATCAACAGAGCTATTGATAAGAGGAAACCTGTTAAAGAAACATGCGTGAACATACCTGCTGTGCCATTGGAGTTTCGATTGGATCCTTCAATTTAAAAATAAGTTTGTATGAGTAAATACAGTGATACAAGAGCAAACCAGTATGCACGATAGCAATGGAATCTTAAATTAGAACAGTTGTTCTTCAGGTTTAGGCACTTGTTCTACATGAATAGAGTACAGTAAGATGCAAGAATATCGTACTTAAAAATAGAAAACGAGCTCATAGACCTTACCACATTCTTGGTTCGGGACCAGTACAGAACAAGGTGCTCCCAGTCATCGTCCAGTAAATGTGTATCAGGAGAACGTAAGGGAATTTGATGAATTTCTTTGCAGGTGAAGTACGTTTTCTTCAGGTAATTCCGATACTGCCACCAAGAATTCTTGAAGATAGCAGAGGTATTAGCATAGGTTACCTCATCCTGAGTTTCCAAATCGGTCCTTCTCTATAGAGAAAAATGGGAAAAATTGTTGTATTATAACCATCATGGAGGTAGGATGTGTGGGACAAAGCAAAGTAATTGCCATGGATAACATTACTTACACATAACTCCAGGACAAACACCTGCAACAGGCATTTTCCTTCATCTTCAGTATAATATTTCCAAGATGGGAAGATATGCACTAGGATTTAACAACATCAAATGTGATAGATGCTAAACTACGACTAGCTGATTTTGCTTCCTCCACAGGAATAGGCATACTAACTGGTGGAGTTGGGGTTTGTCGTGGTAGTACTGGCCCTTTGGGCACTGGAGCTGCCTTACTAACTGCTCTTGTTTGGGAGCTCTGTGGTGGAGATGGTGTTGTGTCAACAAGAACTGGGTTACTATCTGCTGGGGTTGGGGTTAGATTGGGTGGAGTTGGTTCTCTGTCCATCGTGATAGGGGTACAATCTGCGAGAGTTTGGGTTATGTGTGGTAGGGCTGGTTCTCGTGCATGTACAACCGGGGTGCTATCTCCACCAAGAGGTAGCACTGTTTTATTTGAAGACCATGTTTTTACTCCGCTAGATACTAGCATCACCCGCTCCAATTCAAATGGCTGATAAACAGGAAACATAGTTGAATGTACAGACATTGTATGAGAGATAGATGCAATAGATAGTGTGGAAAAAAGGGCATGAAATAGTTGACATGTATATTGTTTAACTAAAACGGATAACATGACATAATTTCACATATATGATGTCTATCTAAACGGGATAGCATAGCATAACATAATTCAAAGATATGATGAATAACTAAACAGGATCGCATGACATAATTCACCTACATGTTATCTAAGTAATCAGGATCGCATGATTTAATTCACATATGTGATTTATATGCTAAATAGAGGGCATTCGATATGATGTCTGAACTAAGAATATGGTGTTGAATATTGTGTATATGATGTCTAAACTATGCAATGCAAGACACCATATGCATGATATGAGCAGTATAACCATGCCAAGTTAGAGCATACACCTCGGTGGGGGAATAGGACTGGTCATCAGTCTCTGAATCCATCTCTAAGGAGCTATCGGGACCCAACAAGAGATCTGCTTCGACAGGTAGCACTGTCTGCTCTGAAGGCCTTGTTTTCACTCCAGATTTTTCCATCTCCCACCCAAATGGCTGATTCACAGGAAGAGTAGTTTAATGTAAAAAACATTGTCATCAAATGGAAATGTAATGAAGAAAAGGATGGGCAAGATATCATTCAAATATATGTTGCTTGGTTAAACAGGATGGCATTGCACATTTCACATATATTATGGCTGGCTAAAAGACATGAGACTGCATAATTCCCATATATGATATAGAAACTAAATAGGTGGCATTACAGAACATGTCTAAACTAAGCAGATGACATATATGATGTCAAAAGTAGGCACTACAAGGCAACATATGCATGATATGACTAACATCATCATGCCAAGGTAGAGCAAACACCTTGGGGGTAAATAGGAGTGGTCAGCTGCGTCTGAATCCTCCTCAGAACAGATATCTTCCTCTGGATTACAATCTGGAGAGGGGGGAGGGTTTGCCATTGAACCCACCATGGAGCGATGTCCGCATGCCATTGTATTTCCGCGCAAAAGTCTTCTCCTTTTCTCTACATGTTCAACATGACTGTGTACAATATCTAACATACATACGAAAAAATATGGTGAGATTATGTATGGAGAGCATGCAAAAATTTAGAGTGATGGTAACAACCAGTGGATGGATCCAAAAATAATGATAGCAGGCTGATGATTGCTTTAATTTAATAAAAAGACAGATGATGATTGCTTTACTATTTGTTTCCCACCCAAGATGAACAACATAGGCATACCCTAGGTGAACCAGATATTAGATAGGGATACTATTCATTGCTACCTCGATATGTGCCCCACAACTAATTTAGAACTCAAGTTTGAACATTAATTTGGACCTGACTCGGAGTCTAAGAGGTGAACAGGACGATAAAGCAGCAGATAATTTTAAGCAATGCATAACATAAGCAGAAACAAAAGAGTGCGACCTCTCTTGTGGACCCGTGTAGTCCTCAGGTTCATCTGCTGAGTCGATGATGGTGATGACGTTGTGGTGGGTGCCGGCGGCAGGGAAGGAGATCTGAGGCGGCGAAAGACGGTCAGGAGTCATGATGTCTGGTTTGGTGGATGCTTCTGTCGATGGAGCAGCTCAGGTGAGGTGGACGACATCGCGGCAGGAGCAGGACAAACCATACAAAGTTCCCTTCGACACCTACCTGTAACTGAAGTAATTATGTAAGGGCTCATTTGACTTGCATGATTCTGAACATGCAGGGATAGGAAAAACACCGGAATAGGATAGGAATGCACATGGTAAACAGAGCATTTGTAAACATGGGATTTCTGTCAACTTGGGTGTTTGGTTCACAGGAATTGGAAGAGGAGAGGAATGCAAAGAAACATGACCAAAATAAAGTGAAACCATATGAAAGCGTGTACAGTTAGAATGTTATTCTGCCACTAATGCACTTGGTCTTGTTTTCATGCATAGGATTTTGAAAAGTAGGTCCAGGTGGATGTTTTGCTCCATTCCTTTCTACAAAATGCATGAATAATTAAATAGTAGAGTGCCATAGGAAAATTCCCTATTGCTATGTTTTTCCGTTGAACCAAAATAGCCCTAATGGATCGACATGAATGTAGAGTAATAGGTGATGCAACAAGTGTACAACCTCTTGGTCGTAGCCATGTCGACCTCAGCATCATTGGGTTGGTCGCTGAAGAAGTTGAGGCAGGGGTGGCGGTCGGAGGTGTGGAGGAAGATCTGAGGAATATGTAGACGGCGTCCAGGGCACTGCTCTGTTGTGATGGATCATTTTGTCGTTGGAGCAGCTCCGGTGAGCCGTAAGACGTCAAGCCTGAAGCAGCACAAGACATACATCATTAATCTCAAGTGGGATTATAATAGCATCTCCAATAGATGATGTAAAATAGATGTAAAATTTACATCACCAAAAACCACCTGACTACAACAGATGAGGTAAAAACTGTTGACTCTAAACTTAACTGTCGAAACTGAAATTTACTGTGGAATCTGAATGTTACTATCGAAACTGAACGCAATGGTAGCAAAGAGGCACTTGACATGTAGTTTAGGAAGGGCCTATAGTTCATCTTCAACCTGCACCCCCCCTGAGCCGCCAGCCACCACCGGCCTGAGCGCCGCCTTGCCGCCCCGAAACAACTCCCTACCGCCGGTCCGTCGCCGCCCCGCCGCCTCGGCCAGCCCTCTAGGCCCCCCGCCCCCACCCTGAACCCTAAGATAGATAGTGGTGTACCTTTCCGGCGAGCCCCCCTTCCCGCTGCGAGTGGTTCTTCCTTAACTCTGGCGAGCCCCCCCTGAAAATAGACTGACCCAAAAGTCGATTCAGTCGACTGAAGTGTATCTTAATTGGAGCAGAGCAGCAGCACGAGCGAGGGGGAAAGTAGCAGCAGCAGCGCGAGCGAGCGAGTGAGAGCCAGAGCAGCAGCAGCAGCACGAGCGAGAGCCGGAGCAACAGCAGCGCGAGCGAGAGCCGGAGCAGCAGCAGCAGATCCGGCTAGTATGGCTGCCACCGCGGAAGGGGCCTCGCACTGGCGGAGAGCCGCCATGGAGATGTCGCCCGCGGCGCAGGCTTCAAGGTAGCCGCTCCATGGGGGTGCGGGATGGAGCACCGTCGGTGCTGGGAGGTCGAGTTAAGGAGAAGGTGCGATGCGATGAGTGTACAACCTCTTTGGTGGCGCCGAGTAGGCCTCAGCTTCGTCCGATCAGTCGGTGATGATGCTGCGGTTCCGGTGGAGCTGGTTAAGGCCGTGCTATGGGGATGGAGCAGCCGCGATAGACGAGGCGATCGTTGGAGCAGCTCCTTGGAGGTGGAGGACGGGGTGGCTGAACCGGCGAGACGATGAGATGAACGACGAATCCTCATCTGGGGAGGTGGACGAGGGACGTCGAGCTGTTACGGTGGACGACATCGTCGGGGAAGAGGCTCCGGTTGGGCAGCGGTGAGGTGGCGGACGAAGGAGGGTGGGGTTTCGCGGCTGGAGCGGAGAGGTTATGGCGGCCTGGGATTTCGAATGGCGAAAAGGAGGCGATGGGAGGGGGTGAACCATGACTTAGGGACGCACTTGTCCAAAATGTAGGGTGTGTTACAAAAGTACCCCCACCAATTTGAACTAGCGGCCCTTTCGGCTCAGGGTTAGAAGGGGGATTTCGCGTGTCGGGATTTGGCAGCTAGAGGGAGTTTTCGCGCGCGTTATAATTTTGGGATAGCAAGGCACGGGTTGTGAAGGCGCCAGTTTTGGGAGCACGATATCTGAATTTTCGGGATATAACAAGGCACGGGTTGAATTTTAGGGACAAGCCTAACGTGTAATATTGTACTTATACGTACCAAATCAATTCGCACTTCCCTCAACCAAAAAAAATGAAAAAAAATAAAACTATTCACACCACACAAAGAGAGAGTCTTGCCCCGTTTTACTATACAAATGCTATTCAAAGCTACTCCCTCCTTCCATCTATATATGGCCTAATGCGTTTTTGATGCTAACTTTGACCAAATATTAGACCAATAATATATGACATGCAACTTACACAAAGCACACAGTTATATTGATGTGTGAAAGTAGCTTTCAATATAATTTTCACATTGTGCATGTCATGTACTATTAATCTTGTCAATAGTCAAAAGCGGTCTTAAAAAATGCATTACGCCCTATATAGATGGAAGGAGGGAGTATGAATCCATGTTATGTCCAATTAATTTTTTTGCTGGCTGTATAATGCATGTAACCTACTCATACAAACATTTTAGTGCATTCGAAATGTCGATACTACCTCTGCAATTCGAACTGAATTTGAATTCGTTTCTCTATTTCAATAAGAATCTACAATCATGATTGTTGCCAACTTCAACCATCATTCGTGTATTACCTTAATAACACACCACATGATTACTATAGAGATAGATATGAACTATGTGTACTATATGAACTTGAATTCTATTTTTTGAATACACTTGACGTTGATTCCAAATAATAGTACATTTGATGTACTAACTGTATATTCATAATCTAAACCATGTTCCATACATACACCGTGTTTATCACACAAAGTATAGTGCCCCGCCCCCTACATTATGACAAGTATTTAGCCCTGAGCTGCAAAAGCCAAACTTAGGCCAAATTATAATCAATGTTCTACATTATGATATCTTTTTCAAGTATCCGTATCCACTTTTTTATAATGCATTATGATCTTCGTCCGTCTTTTACACCTTCACGATCCTCTTGTATTTGTAGCTAGCTAGCACTAACTTTCTATCGTGCATGCACACGCCCGCCCCCCTCTCACCCTCCCTCAGCGTCCCCTCCATCGCGCACGTTCGTTATTTCTCTTTAGGTCATTCACCCGCGGTGTGTGTAGCCCCCCTGGCTCCTTCTTTCCGGCACACACCGGTTGATATACCTCTCTAGCCAAGTGTGCCTACCACAAACACATATATATACTTCCCCTCTTCTCTTCTCACCGTCCATGCCCCCCAATGTCCAATACGGTTCCACGTAGGTGCACAATCCCTCCCCTCTTTTCATTGATCTCATACTCGCACACTCCTCCCCCCTCGACATGGTAGGCCTCTCGCACCACCTCCTAGCCGCAGCCCTCTCCCCTGTCTGTCTCTCCGGACCTTATTTGCTTCTAACACATGCATGCATGTATACGTACCGATATCCCTACATATAGCCAGGTTGACTATAATTCGTTTTCCCCACGCACCGATACACTTACCTCGCTAGTTATGTCTCTCCCTTTCTTGGACACACGACGGTTGATCTTCCTATGTAGTTATGTATGCTTACCACAACCATGTCGTCTCCCCTCATCATCCTTGCATACCTCCCGACCCGTCTCTCACATGCACGTGCATAGACAGACAACATAGACAGACAGACATCCCCCACCCTCTCTTATTGATATTGCACTCGTACCTTCCGTTTGTCTAGCAGGCCTCTCCCACCATTTGTGGGATGCCACTCCACCACCAACCCTCCAACACTCTACCTTTGTCTTTCTCCCAACCTTATTCCTCTGCTACACATATCCATGGATGCCCATCGATCTCCCTCCTTCCCCACACATATACTAGTCGATCAGCCTCTGCCCCTCCCCCACACCCACATCGATAGTCGAATGTTGTAGGTAGGTATCCATGCCACAAAGAAAAACTGCACCTCAACCCTCTCAAATTCCAGTAGGCCAGTCGCCCTGTATCTTTGACGTGGGTAAACACAAATTCAATGGCACTCTTTATCGATCGCACAGCCACACACTTCATCCCTGTTTTCAATTCTATCGATATCTCACGTCCATGACTCCGTTTCACACACATTGCATATGTTACTTTTTTGTTTGAGATATCATCGACACATTGCCTCTATTTCGCACAAACCATCTCTCTCACACCCACCCACGTACGTACCTGCACCTAAAGAAGAGGTGCACGCAGGACGCACGTACTCACATCTCGTTCCCGGCCACACCCGCGCAGGTACATGGTGGAGTTCGTTTCTGTATGAAAAGGCAGCCCACATGATAATTTGACGCGTGTAGCGGTTGTTTACTTAAAGGAGGGTCGGGTACCACGCCTAGACGGAACAGAATATAAAACGATTACCGTGGGGAAAATGGAAAAATGGATTTGTCTCTTGTCACACCATCTCACACAAGGCGGCGGTGGACTCTCTCTCTCTCAATGTTGGTCAGTGATCCGGCCGCATCCCGTCCGCCGGCAGAAAGGGAGGATGTGCATCGTCTCTCTGTTCGACGGTGTTGAGGCAGCACGTCCCGATCTGTGGTACCCGCCGTTCTCTCTGACCAAGCTCCGGCAGGTAGGGCCTTTGCCACTTGCTCACTGCTGCAGTATGGGTAGATCCCGGCTGCTGGCGCCCTCCTAGTAACATCTCGACGACCCTCAGGTACAACTTCCTCTTGCCTTGATCCACTGCTCATCTTCCCACTTTGCTGCATGTGGATCTTCTTTAGTTATTTGCCTAAAACGTATCTCGACCGGCGTACTTTCCATCTTGCAATCTCGTCCTCAAACCATTTTTTATAAACCACCATGTGCTATCTTTCCCTTATTACATGGAATATGCTTCTTTTTTGTCGGCGTATGTGTCTTCAACTCGTGTTATTGGGTAGTAATTGTTTCCTTTCTACCTCCTTTTGCAAACAGGGCTATCCATTTTCACCTCGTTGCCATTGCGACCTTTAGGAGAACTGCACAAATCACTTTTTTCTTAAGAGTGTTTGTGCCGCCAAAATGTCACACGGGCAACATTTTTACATTTCTGTGGGACTGCAGAAAGGGAGATTGGTTTTGCTATCCTCCTCATCCAACTGCGTGCCTAATCTTCTCCAACAAGTAGTTAGTCCTAAAGAGAGATCGTAGAGGTGATCGGCTTCTATTTGTGTGTGTTATGTTTCATCATCTAGTTCCACTATTATTGTAATCACACTGACTGGATATCTTTGCAAACAGGGATGGTCCGCTCGATTTTGGTGGAGCTGCACAAAATGATTGGATTGTGGTGTCCTCCATACACCTCTTTTTTGGCTACAGAGCTGGGTGAAACTAGCTGCCAAGCAATGAACATTGTGCCAAGGAAATGGAGCCATGCCTACGAATAGCATCGATCAATTACTTTATTTGTACACATTTTCACAACTTTGTCTTTAGTTGTGATGTGAATTTTGGCGCTGATCTGTGAACCATTGAGATGCATTAGCAGCCATGGTAGTTTCATTTGTATTTCATGGAATGTTGTAATGAGAACGAGATAATCTTGAGGCAAGACACATGAATCCTATGTTGAAACCTTTTTTTTCCTGTGGGAACCAAAGTTGAAATCTTCATAGCATCACAGTACAATTTCATTAAAATGATGCGTACACATAAACAAATCCTGAAGGATTGATAGCAATGCCAGAAACAATTCAACTTCGTTTCACCGACATGTGGGACATCCTTAATCCGGCTCCACCTGCCATGCAACAATATTGAGTGCACAACTGTAGGGAAAGGTTCACCCCAGCCGTTGCGCCGCAGTAGTAATGACTAGTGAGCAGTCAAATCACAGAGTCCCACCTTCACCACAGTAAGTTGCTCGGATGAAGCAACCATCATTTCTCTGTTCCTTGAATCCGCTGGTACTCCCATATTCCCAGAGTAATAAGTTACTCGGGCGAAGCAACCATCACTTCACCTTTCCCACGGTAAGTACTAGTACCTCCCTTTTTTACTCTAGAAACAACCACAGGCGAATATTGGCGGTAGCAGCACAACAACTGAATAAAAAATCAAAACCAACCAATGAACTACTACCAATGGTGAGTGTTTGCTAGTACGTATCATGTACTCCGTCTGTCCCATGTATATAGGGCTTAATGCGTTTTCCGAGACTAACTTTGGCCCTGTTTGGATCCATGGGTTAGAGTTAGTTTGAGCTAGTTGGGGCTCAAATAGCCCTAAAGTATCCAAACATGAGGGTTAAATTGGAGCAAGTTACACTTGTTCGGTTCAACTGCCTCCCTAGGTGTTTGAAGAGGAATTGGCCAGCGCGAGGCAGTTCTATGGGTGGACAGGTGGCTTGTAAGCAAAAGTTTCTCCTCGTGCTGCGAGCCATCGCGCACGCATTGGCGAGGGAGAAGGCGTAGTAAGCAAGCTTCTCGTCATTCTACGAGTTGACGGGACACATCAAAGTTATTTAGTAGTACGTACTCTCTCCAAAAAAGGGCTGACCATGTCATGGATACCATCTCGTGCTCCGTCGTTGAGTACGTGCACTATTCACATGCCATCAAGGAGAAAAAATATTGCATAGTACTAGGTGCCATCGAAGTGCACGACTCACTTAAGCACCGCTTATCTGATTATCTCCAGTTTCTTGCATGACACGTGCACCTTGATGCTAGATGTCTCGCATGTTGGCAAAAGGATGAACAAAGCTCACGTAAAAGAAAGAGTGGAAGAACATAGATTCCCAACGACCGAGAAGGAGCAAGGAACCTCGTGGTGGAGCGTCTGCACTCATAATAAATTATATTATTCAGTGATATAAAATCAACCAATCATCTCCGCAGTGGACTGGAAGAGTACGAAACACGGTAGCCCAGTGCAGTCACATCATACTAGTACATGGCTAACCCATGCTATCAGGCTGGTTGTAATGGGGAGTATCATATACTACTATCATGCATATGATACTAGTGTATGATACTACCTCCCTAATGTTGAGTAACATATATTAGTATCATGTAGTACTTTATTTATTGCCATGCATGACACATAGTAGCATAGCATTTAGTATGATACGGTATCATGATATGATACTCAACTTTTTCTTTCTTCATTTAATTCTATGACACCTCATCAAAACTGCCCAGTTGGCATGCATGATACTAGCTTTGATACTACCATTACAACCAGCCTCACCATATTTCTTGGCTTCCATGCGACACCTAGCTCTAGTAATCTAGCAGCCCGTATTGCTTCTCGCTCCTTGTCTCTCTCAAAGTGCGGCGGTCTGGTGTTTTTGCCGTCTATTGAGGTCGGTTAACTCAACACATGTTAGCGACATGCCAAGAGCATTCTAAAAAAATAGTACTATACTCTATTGTAATGCCAAGAAGAGGAAGCGCTTTGACCAACGGACCAAACGAGACAGGCATGTCGTGCCGTGAGTGGGTCCAGTTTCTCGTTTTGAACTCATTTAGAACACTTGGTTTTGACTATTGATAAGATTTTATATAGGGCCTAATGTATTCTTCGAGGATGCCTTTGACTATTGATAAGATTTTATATAATTTGAAAATTATATCATTCTTTTACGTTCCGTTTTCAAAAAAAGAGATCCTTTCACGTACGAATTTGACTGTATGCTTTGAGCAACTTGCATGTCCTATACTGCTCCTGTTTGGATACTCTAACTTAGCTAGAGGTTAGACTAACTCATGACTAACCCTGAACTAATTGTAGCCAAAGAGGTGTTTGGGTGACAGGGTTAGATTGACAATAAATGCACTTGATGGAGAGAGAAAAGTGATTTTTAAGTGGGCCCAATGAGAACTATCTCCAATTAGCACCTCTTGGGTGGGATAGTTTTTTTTGGTGGGTTCAATGCAACTTGCTCCAATTTAACCCTCATGCTTGGATACTTTAGGGCTATTTGAGCCCCAACTAGCTCAAACTAACTCTATCCCATGGATCCAAACATGACCAAAGTTAGTCTCGGAAAACGCATTAAGACCTATATACATGGACAAACGGAGTACATGATACGTACTAGCAAACGCTCACTAGTAGTACTAGTTCATTGGTTGGTTTTGATTTTTGATTCAATTGCTGTGCTGCTACCGTCCAATATTCGCGTGTGGTTGTTTCTAGAATAAAAAAGGAGGTACCCCTAGTTATGTTACTCCCACTACGCCTAGCCTAAGGTTAGTAGGTGACCTTGTGCTTGGCTCTTCGCCTCTTCCGGAAGTCGATGGTTCTACAGTAGTACTTCTGGCAATCTGACACCAAATGAACTACTGCACGTCCACTGCTTGTAAGCAAAAGTTTCTCCTCGTGCTGCGAGCCACCACGCACGCGTTGGCGAGGGAGAAGGCATAGTAAGAAAGCTTCTTGTCATTCTGCGAGTTGATGGGACACATCAAAGTTATTTAGTAGTACGTACTCTCTCCAAAAAAGGGTTGACCATGTCATGGCTACCATCCCGTGCTCCGTCGTTGAGAACATGCACTATTCATGTGCCTTCGAGGAGAAAAAATATTGCATAGTAAGTGCCATCGAAGTGCACAACTCACTTACGCATTGCTTATCTGATTATCTCCATTTTCTTGCATGACACGTGCACCTTGGTGCTAGATGTCTTGCCTGTTGGCAAAAGGATGAACAAAGCTCACGTAAAAAAAGAGTTGAACAACATAGATTCCCGACGACCGAGAAGGAGCAAGGAACCTCGCGGTGGAGCGTCTGCAAGGAACCTTGCATGTTTTCCCCTATTTTTAGCCGCCTGCCCACCTATAAACAAATAAAAGAACACGAACTCTTCACTAACCACTAGAGACAATACATCAGAATGCTAAGTTGAAGATGTTTTATAGTTTATATTGATAACCACGCAACAAGCCACGCATGTACAGGACGCATGCAGCCACGTGTGTACACACGCCAACACACTAACTCCATCCGATCCAACTGATGCACATACGCGCACAGCATGGAGCACACAACGCATGTACACAACACGTGCATGCACACACACTCGGCCGCAGAATGCACGTGAATAACACATGCATGCACACACACTCGGCTGCATGGAGGCGTGCGCCATCTGCAGATCTTCCAGGACTCAGATGATGACAAGGAAAATTATGAGACTACCCATAGTGGGAGTAACATAGGTAGTAACATCACATATGTCTAGATAAAGTAGATGATGTGGCAACCAATAAATGAAGAAAGAGAGGAAAGTAGTAACATCACACATATCAAGGCAAGATGTGTCTATAGCCTAATAAATGAAGTGTTGTATGTTACCACAGATATGTTACTATAGAGGTAGTAACATAGACTAGTAACATGAGCATGTTACTAGTCTATGTTACTACCCATTGTGGCTAGTCTGAGGGGGGTGTATCCAACAGTGTCCCTCGGCTCGCACCTCTTGCATCACGGTGGTCGAGCTTGGAGTCATTCATCTGGTACACGTGGCATCTCAGATCTGGACACAAGGTGACGTACACCGTCAAGGTCCACGGTCAAGGGGGTGCTAAGTGCTAGTAAGTGCTTAGATGTGCTTAGATGAGGTGCTAAGTGCATTAAATGGCTTAGCTACTCAAGTCTCCAATGCATAGGTGCTTAGTTTGTTGTTGCTAAGCTTGCTTCATTAAATTAGCTATAGACTCAAAATTGTCTTTCCACCGTTTCTTCCTGCGGTCACCAAACTAGTCTCTCTCTTCTTAATTAACTTGCCACATCATATTTTATGCCTATGTGGCAGGCTTAGCAGCTATACATGGTGGAGCACTGGGAGAGGCCAAGGCTATTCATAGTGGGGAGTAATTTATACTGTAACATATTACTATGTTACTCTAAACATCTCTATAAACCGGAAAGGAGGGAGTAGTAACATAGACTAGTGTCATATGCATGAAACTACTAGTGAGTATGGGAACACATGATACTTCCCCGTACGGACCTTTCCCAACTTGGCTTCTCACCTTCTTGGCCCAACAAAAACCCCTCCCCCTCCCGCGTGCGCTTCCCGCCCGGCGCCAGCTGAGCCCGCCGCTCCACATTGATGGCAAGTCAGGGCGACACAACCTCTCACTGCTTCCGCTGTTGAAGCGGCGCGCTGACCGAGGGCACCGCCCGCTACACGCCCGGCATTTCAGACTACACAGTGGAGAGTAACTTTAGAGCAAGTACTACAATTAGATGACATTAGCAGACCATAAGGATTTAAATATAGTATTTGTGCTTAGTTGAAGGAGAGAGAAGAGGAGAGAGAAGAGAAGCGGGTTGTAAACTTGTAGCCGGTTGTAGCAGGAGCCCCAACATACTTTGTGAGACAAAAGGTGGGGCCATTATTAATGATATAGTATTATACTAAGGGATTATTTACGTGCTTGGCTCGTTAG